>PVJS01041203.1:0-18068 GCA_004027185.1 Glis glis
CCTGTGGTGAGCATGGTTGGCTGCCTGAGGCCCAGGGGCCCGTTAGGTGGCATGTAGAGCGGGTGATGGGTGTCAGCTGAGCGGGTTCTGCTGAGGCAGCAGGACACGGGGACCCCACCCAAGGCCTCTGCCACCCAAGCTCCCAAGCAGGACCCTGGAACCAGACCCACCCTCCTCTTCCAGCTGGATAAGCCCCCCCCCAGTGTCCCCTGCTTTGTCACTCCAGCAGATCCCTAAGGGCTGCAGTGAGTCAGGACCATGCGGCCCAACCACTGGTTCCTTTAGGCCCTGGGCCCTTCCCCAGTCAGCCCTGGAGCCTCCTCCTGCTACCTCATGGAAGTGGGGAGGGGTGGGGCTCACACCCCTTCACTGGGGATCCTTGCCCAACGCCTCTACTTCCCCTGCTGCATACCCCCACCCATCCATCCTGGAGCAGCAGTTGTATTTCCCAACTACCCTTTGCCAACTCAGCCTTCCTCTTCCTCAGCCCCAGCCCAGCTTGAGGTCAGGGGCCTTGGTTTCTAGACCAGCTGGGACTGGGCTACTCTTCCTGGTTCCCAGAGATCCCTGCCACCTGGGCAGTCACAAGGCATTCATCCGTAGGTCTGCCTTGGGGGCTTTCCCTGGCCCTGTCTGCAGGCTGGGTCAGTCTTCTACCCTTCCTCTGGGTCCTCAGGCTTCTGGCAGTCTCCCTCTTATTGTACTATATTATTTTCATGTGTCTATGGGTGTCTCCCCTCCCCCGCAGAAGTTTCCTTTACCCCCCCAAAAACCCATGTCACAAAGAGGCTCTGGGTAGAGGGCACCTGACCCACACTTCACCCCTGGCTGAGCGCGTGCCTCTCCCTCCCTGGAGCTCCGTGTACTGCTAGACCCTGGCCCCACCACCTGAGAGTGACCTGATCCCCCTATCTGTGGGCACTCTTCCCCCCATGACCATGGGGAGGCAGGAGGCTGGAGCCGCCCCCTGCCTGCCCAGTACTGCCACTCCTCTGCCCCCTAGACAGCAAGGCCATTGTGGATGGAAACCTGAAGCTGATCTTGGGCCTCATCTGGACCCTGATCCTGCACTACTCCATCTCCATGCCCATGTGGGATGAGGAGGAAGATGAGGAGGCCAAAAAGCAGACACCCAAACAGAGACTCCTAGGCTGGATCCAGAACAAGCTGCCACAACTGCCCATCACCAACTTCAGTCGGGACTGGCAGAGTGGCCGAGCCCTGGGTGCCCTTGTTGATAGCTGTGCTCCAGGTAAGGGGCATTGGTGTGGGAGACACCGGGATAAAGCTGTTTGTGGGCGGCCTGGAAGGTGGCTCTGTAGCTTCCAGGATCACTGTGTAGCCTTCCTTGTCTCACAGGCCTGTGTCCTGACTGGGACTCCTGGGATGCCAGCAAGCCTGTGAACAATGCGCGGGAAGCCATGCAGCAGGCTGATGACTGGCTGGGCATCCCTCAGGTATGCCCCCTGCCTGGCCCCGCTGGAGGCTGAAGGGGGGCCATGTCTGCAATGAGGAGAGGCCCAATGGTTCCTGTCTTCTGCCCGTGACAGGTGATCACACCCGAGGAGATCGTGGACCCTAATGTGGATGAGCACTCTGTCATGACCTATCTGTCCCAGTTCCCGAAGGCCAAGCTGAAGCCAGGGGCTCCTCTGAGGCCCAAATTGAACCCGAAGAAAGCTCGAGCCTATGGGCCAGGTGAGGGAGCCTGGCCAGGGGTGCTCCTGGGGGGCTCTGGTGTGCTAACATCCTTCCCATGGTGTAGTGTCCTGTTTGAACTTGTAAGTCCCAAGGGGTCTTGGGTCAGATGGCAGCTAGGTGATCAAATGCCACTTAAGAGTCAGATGGGAATGGATCAGGGTTGGTCAGAACTGGTCACTTGAGAGTGCTATGCTAGGAAGTTCTCCAAGTCATGTATGCCTGTGGGGAAGCCTCCTCAGGGAGGTAGGACCCAGTGGGCTTTAGTATAAGTGGAGATGAACCAGAGCCTGGAAGGGGGCCCTGAAACCAGACAGGGGATCGCATAGGAGCAAGGGCTCAGGCAAAGGGTTGAACCACCCACACCAGTGTGGCAAACTTGAGCGTTCCAGGAAACAGGCATGGGCCTGTCCCAGCAGCAAAAACACAGCTTGGGTCCCGAGGCCAGGCTCAGTGTGCTGGGGTTTATGCTGAACAAACTTGCCCAGTTGGGAATGTGCCTGACTTGGGGGCTGGCAGGGAGGGGCACTGAGCCCACAGAGGGACAGTGGCTTGACTGCTGTGTCTCTAGTACTCCTGAAGGGCTGGAGGCTCTTACTTAGTGTCAGGGGACCAGGAGGTAGAGGGGTGACACTGTGGCCCCAACAGCTTGCCCATGACTTGCTTGCCCTTCTCTGACAGGCATTGAGCCCACGGGCAATATGGTGAAGAAGCGGGCAGAGTTCACTGTGGAGACCCGAAGTGCTGGCCAGGGAGAGGTGCTGGTGTACGTGGAAGACCCAGCTGGACACCAGGAAGAGGTAGGATCACGCGCTAGCAGAGCAGGGCTCTACTGGGCCCCTTCTGCGGGGTGGGAGTTGCTCTTAACAAAGGCTCATGGGTTCCTTCCTACCACAGGCAAAGGTGACTGCTAATAACGACAAGAACCGTACCTTCTCTGTCTGGTATGTCCCCAAAGTGACGGGGACTCATAAGGTGAGCCCTCAGCTGGCAGGGAGGCTGGTGGCCATGGGCAGTGGCTGGAGGGCGCCAACCCTGCCCTCACGGCCGTCTCCTCCTGGGAACAGGTGACTGTACTCTTTGCTGGCCAGCATATTGCCAAGAGCCCCTTTGAGGTATATGTGGACAAGTCACAAGGTGATGCCAGCAAAGTGACTGCCCAGGGCCCTGGCCTGGAGCCTAGCGGCAACATTGCTAATAAGACCACCTACTTTGAGATCTTCACGGCAGGTGAGGAGAGGCTGTCAAACGCCCAGCCGGCCTGGAGGTAGAGCCATGCTGGAGCCTGGGAGCTGAGCCTGTGCTTTGTGGCAGGAGCTGGCACGGGTGAGGTAGAGGTTGTGATCCAGGACCCTGCGGGACAGAAAGGCACAGTGGAACCTCAGCTGGAGGCCCGAGGTGACAGCACATATCGCTGTAGCTACCAGCCCACCATGGAGGGTGTCCACACGGTGCACGTCACCTTTGCCGGTGTGCCCATCCCTCGAAGTCCCTACACTGTCACTGTTGGCCAAGGTAGGCCCTGCCCTGGCCACCCCTCCCCACATTGGTGCTACTGCCTGGGCCTCCTTGGGGCAGGGAAGCCCAGTGGGGCTGTCCGGCTCAAGCACCTGCCTGGGCACCCCTGGTCTCTGAGCTTCCACTGTCTGGGCATGTGTTGTCTTTCCTTCCTACTGGGGACCTCCTTCCTCCTCCTCCTCTTCTCGCCCCTCTCCATCTCTCCTCTCCATGCTTTTACCTTCGGAAGAGCTCGCTCCAGCTGTCTAGAAACCTGCTGCTCTCTACTCTGCCCGCAGGGTCAACGGTACTTGGCTCCATCTTTGTCTTGGAGGGGAGGGCCTGGTGGGGGTCTATGAGCTGGGATGGAGCAGGTGGGAGGAAGGCTGTCATGTCTTGGCTTGGGACACAGGTCCTGGGGTCATGGCCCATTCCAGTTCTTTCTTGCATGTGCCTCACCAGCCTGTTTAGCCAAGCTCTGAGGGACCCTCCAATCCCAAAAGCCTGATCCTGTGGGAGGCAAGGGAGGGGGACACCCAGCCCTCCGTTCCCAGGGCCTAAGCCAGCCCCTCTGCCCACAGCCTGTAACCCGGCTGCCTGCCGGGCTGTTGGCCGGGGCCTCCAACCTAAGGGTGTGCGGGTGAAGGAGACTGCTGACTTCAAGGTGTACACGAAGGGTGCTGGCAGCGGAGAGCTGAAGGTCACTGTAAAGGGCCCCAGTAAGTTGGTTTGGGGCTGGGATGGGTGCCAGCAGCAGCCCTCAGGGTCACTTGGGCAGGCCTGATGCCTTCATTGTCTCAGCAGAGGGTGAAGAGCGTGTGAAGCAAAAGGACCTCGGGGATGGTGTGTATGGCTTTGAGTATTACCCCACAGTCCCTGGCACTTACATCGTCACCATCACATGGGGTGGCCAGAACATCGGGCGCAGGTGAGGCTCCCAGGCCTTTCCCCACTGCTTGGCATTTTCTGAGTCCTCCCATTTCCCTGGCTGATAACAAAGGGCTGGCGGCTCTTCCTGCTTGGCCCGCAGCGCTGAGCACAGGGAGGCTTTCCTACAGGGCAGTGCCTCTCAGTGCTTCCCTATGTGACTCTCCCATTCATAGTCCCTTCGAGGTGAAGGTGGGCACTGAATGTGGCAATCAGAAGGTGCGGGCCTGGGGCCCTGGGCTGGAGGGCGGTGTCGTTGGCAAGTCAGCGGACTTCGTGGTAGAGGCCATTGGGGACGACGTAGGCACCCTGGGTAAGTTGGACACCTAGGGGGCTTCAGTGTGGGCACCTAGGGGCAGAGGGTGGCAAGGGCAGCCCACCCTGAGGCTCCAGGGCAATCATGGGACTGGTGGTTGTTGTCAGGTTTCTCGGTAGAAGGTCCATCACAGGCCAAGATTGAATGTGATGACAAAGGGGACGGGTCCTGTGACGTGCGCTACTGGCCCCAGGAGGCAGGCGAGTATGCTGTTCATGTGCTCTGCAACAGTGAGGACATCCGCCTCAGCCCCTTCATGGCTGACATCCGCGATGCACCCCAGGATTTTCACCCAGACAGGGTAAAGGGCAGGTGACACTAGCCTGCATTTCAGCTTGGGAAGCCAGCTGGGGGTGGGCATACCCCTGTCTTGTCACCCAGCACCGTGCTCCCGGCACTCTGTGTCCCTGGCTGCCCTGCCTGGCTTGTGGTTTTGGTGGACTTGACTTTGTGCCCTGAGATCTGGGTGGTCTCTTACCAGGTGAAGGCCCGTGGGCCTGGATTGGAGAAGACTGGTGTCGCTGTCAACAAACCAGCAGAGTTCACAGTAGATGCCAAGCATGGCGGGAAGGCCCCTCTCCGGGTTCAAGTCCAGGTGGGACACACACCAATGTTGGGGGCAGGGCAGGTGGGCCCCAGTTCTGGGGGCACTGACCAGCAGGCTGCCTGCTTTTGCCTACCTTGCAGGACAATGAGGGTTGCCCTGTGGAGGCGACAGTCAAGGACAATGGCAATGGCACTTACAGTTGCTCCTATGTGCCCAGGAAGCCAGTGAAGCACACAGCCATGGTGTCCTGGGGAGGTGTTAGCATTCCTAACAGCCCCTTCCGGGTGAGTGAGCACATTTAAAGGACACAGCTTAGTGATTTTAGTACATTCATGGAATTGTGCAACCATCACTACAAACTAAGTTGAGGATATTTTCATCACTTCTAAAGAAACTTTCATTCTCCTGACTCCCAGCCCCTGGCCACCACTAATCTACTTTCTATCTCTGTGGATTTGTTTCTTTCATATAGGTGGGATCTTATATAATGTGGCCTTTTGTCTCTGGCTTTCACTGAGTATCATGTTAAGGTTCATCCACATTGTAGCATGTGTTAGTGCTTCATTCCTTATTTTTTCTTTTGGCACTGGGGATTGAACTCAGGAGCTTTCTACCTCCAAGCTACACCCCCAGCCCTTATTTTATTCTTTACTTTGAAACAGGTCTCACTAAGTTGCAGAGGGCCTCACTAAGTAGCTGAGGCTGGCCGCGAACCTGCGATCCTCCTGTCTCAGCCTCCCAAGTACTGGGATTACAAATGTGCGCCGCCATGCCCGGCTCCCCCCAGCCCTTTAATTTTCTTTTTTTCTTTTTTTTGGTGCTGGGGGTTGAACCCAGGGGCATTCTACCTCCAAGCTACACCTCCAGCCCTATTAAACAGGGTCTCACTAAGTTGCGGAGGGCCTCACTAAGTAGCTGAGGCTGGCTGCGAACCTGCGATCCTCCTGTCTCAGCCTCCGAAGTACTGGGATTACAAGCGTGCGCCACCATGCCCAGCTTCTTTTTAATTTTCAAACAAGGTCTCGCTAAGACTGCTAAGTTACTGAGGCTGGCCTGGAATGTGCGATCCTCCTATTTCAGCCTCCCAAGAGCTGGACTTACGAGCAAACACCATATCTGGCACGATAACATTTGGTCATAAAAAGGAATGAAGAGCCAGGCAGTGGCACATACCTGTAATCCCAGACCTTGGGAGGCTTGAGATAGGATGATTTCAAAATAAAAAGACTGAGACCGGGCGTGGTGGCGCACACTTGTAATCCCAGTACTTTGGGAGGTGGAGACCGGAGGATCCGGGTTCACCTCAGCTCGCTCTCTCTCTCTCTCTCTCTCTCTCCCTGTCTCTCTCTCTCTACCTAGTGAGGCCCTCCGCAACTTCGTGAGACCCGGTTTCAAAATAAAAGTATAAAAAAATAGGGCCGGGGGTGTAGCGCGGAGGTAGAACGCCCCTGGGTTCAATCCCCGGTACCACAAAAAAAATAAATAAATAAATAAAATAAAAAGACTGGGGGTATAGCTCTGATGTAGAATGCCCCTGGGTTCAATCCTGAGTACCAAAAAAAAATTAATATCTCATCGTATGGATGGACCACATTCATTATGCTTATCCATTCATTTGCTGGGCCTTCCGAATGTTTTGACTTTGAGCCAATTGTGAATAGCACTGCTAGGTACATTTGGGTATAAACATTTTTTTTCCAGTATTGGGGATTTAACCCATGGGCATTCTACTTCTGAGCTACACTCCAAGCCCTATTTTTTTAATTCTTAATTTGAAACAGGGTCTCACTAAGTTTCAGAGGGTCTTACTATGTAGCTGAGGCTGGCCACGAACCTGTGATCCTCTTGTCTCAGTCTCCCAAGTACTGGGATTACAAGCGTGTGCCACCATGCCCGGCTTGGGTATAAGCATTTGCATGGACCTAGGATTTTGTTTCTCTTGGGTAGAGTTCTAGGAAATAGAATCACAGCATCATATAGTCACTGCTTGATTGTTTGAGGAACCTCCAGACTCTTCCCAAGGCAACTGCCCCATTTTGCCTGTCTACCACCAGTAGTTGAGGGAGCTTTTGCCTCCCCAGGCTGGTCATGCCCTTGCATTTGCTCCCATGCCCGACAGGTGAATGTGGGAGCTGGCAGCCACCCAAACAAGGTCAAGGTGTATGGCCCAGGAGTGGCCAAAACAGGGCTCAAGGCTCACGAGCCCACCTACTTCACTGTGGACTGCACAGAGGCTGGCCAGGGTAAGGCCTTTGGCCCTGGCTGGGAGGTTGGGGGTGGCATCCCCTCAAAGTCCCAGCCTCTGCTATTCCCCCCTCCCCAACAGGTGATGTCAGCATTGGCATCAAGTGTGCTCCTGGAGTGGTGGGCCCCGCTGAGGCCGACATCGACTTTGACATCATCCGCAATGACAATGATACTTTCACAGTCAAATACACGCCCCGTGGGGCTGGCAGTTACACCATCATGGTCCTTTTTGCTGACCAGGTGGGTGCTACTGCTACTGTCCCCTAGACTGCTGGGTGTTGGGGTGTTGATCTACTCAGTCTTTCTCCTCCCACTTCTAGGCCACACCCACCAGCCCCATCCGGGTCAAGGTGGAGCCCTCCCATGATGCCAGCAAGGTGAAGGCTGAGGGCCCTGGCCTTAGTCGCACCGGTAAAGACGAGTACTCTGTGGGAAGTGGGGAGGCATCAAGGGGCGGGGGCTCAGGGCGAGGTTCCCCTATGTGATTGCTGTGTCTCCTTAGGTGTTGAGCTTGGCAAACCCACCCATTTCACTGTTAATGCTAAAGCCGCTGGCAAAGGCAAGCTGGATGTCCAGTTCTCGGGGTTGGCTAAGGGGGATGTAGCGCGAGACGTGGACATCATCGATCACCATGATAACACCTACACGGTCAAGTACACTCCTGTGCAGCAGGTAGCCATCTTGACCCCGAGTAGCTGCACCCCTATACTACAGTCATCTTGTGTGGGGTGGGTTAGGTGGGCTGCTCCAGGGGGCTTCCTGCCAAGTCTCATTTCTTACCCAGGAGGGGGGTTGGGGAGCAAAGCCAGTGTTTCTGAATACCCCCTGCCCTTCTGTACCCCTCTCAGGGCCCAGTGGGTGTCAGTGTCACTTACGGAGGGGATCCCATCCCCAAGAGCCCCTTCTCAGTAGGAGTATCTCCAAGCCTGGACCTCAGCAAGATCAAGGTGTCTGGCCTGGGAGAGAGTAAGTACTCGGGCAGTTATGGTTCCTGAGGATACCCCAACCCTACACAGCCCTACTCTTGCCCCAGGGGCCGCCTGAGCTGGGTGTCACGGCTCTCTTTTTCTCTCCTTTAATCATCTTGACAGAAGTGGACGTTGGCAAAGACCAGGAGTTCACAGTCAAGTCAAAGGGTGCAGGTGGCCAAGGCAAAGTTGCATCCAAGATTGTGGGCCCCTCAGGGGCAGTGGTGCCCTGCAAGGTGGAGCCAGGCCTGGGAGCCGACAATAGTGTAGTGCGCTTTGTGCCCCGTGAGGAGGGGCCCTATGAGGTGGAGGTGACCTACGATGGTGTGCCTGTCCCCGGCAGCCCCTTTCCTCTGGAAGCCACGGCCCCCACCAAGCCTAGCAAGGTAATTAATTGGTTTGGGGAGGCCCTAAGGGTGGAGCCCACTGTACTTTCTGAGGGCCCAGAGGGCACCCCATCTTTTCCTGACTTGCCTTCACCCTTTCTCATTTTTGCCCGTATGACTAATAGATGACAGCCCAGCTGGAGGCAGCTGTGCCTACTCATGTCCCCATTCAGTGGGGGAGGAAAGCCAGGGCAAATGGAGGGAGATGCAGGGCCAGGCTGGAGGCAGCATAACCTCAGCATCTCACGCCCCCTTCCCTCAGGTGAAGGCATTTGGGCCAGGGCTGCAGGGGGGCAGTGCAGGCTCCCCTGCCCGCTTCACCATCGACACCAAAGGTGCTGGCACTGGCGGCCTGGGCCTGACAGTGGAAGGCCCCTGCGAGGCACAGCTCGAGTGCCTGGACAACGGGGATGGTACATGTTCCGTGTCCTATGTGCCCACCGAGCCTGGGGACTACAACATCAACATCCTCTTTGCCGACACCCACATCCCTGGCTCTCCGTTCAAGGCCCATGTGGTTCCCTGCTTTGATGCATCCAAGGTCAAGTGCTCAGGCCCTGGGCTGGAGCGGGCCACTGCTGGTGAGGTGGGCCAGTTCCAAGTGGACTGCTCAAGTGCTGGCAGTGCGGAGCTGACCATTGAGATCTGCTCTGAGGCAGGGCTGCCAGCCGAAGTATATATCCAGGACCATGGTGACGGGACACACACCATCACCTACATTCCTCTTTGCCCTGGGGCCTATACTGTCACCATCAAGTATGGTGGCCAGCCTGTGCCCAACTTCCCCAGCAAGCTTCAGGTGGAGCCTGCTGTGGACACCTCAGGTGTCCAATGCTATGGACCTGGGATTGAGGGCCAAGGTGAGGAGGCCTCCTATGTGGTACATTGGACGGGGGTGAGGAGCCAGGATCCCTAGAGCCCCAGCTTCATTGTATCCCTCTTCCAGGTGTCTTCCGAGAGGCTACCACTGAGTTTAGTGTGGATGCCCGGGCTCTGACACAGACCGGCGGGCCACATGTCAAGGCTCGTGTGGCCAACCCCTCTGGCAACCTGACTGAGACCTACGTGCAGGACTGTGGTGATGGCACATACAAAGTGGAATACACGCCATACGAGGAGGGTATGTGCTGGGACTCCCTTGGGCAGGTGAGGCCACCTGGGCTCCTCCTGACCTGGCCTGTCTTCCAGGACTCCACTCTGTTGATGTGACCTATGATGGCAGCCCTGTGCCCAGCAGCCCCTTCCAGGTGCCCGTGACTGAGGGCTGCGACCCTTCCCGTGTGCGTGTGCACGGGCCGGGGATCCAGAGTGGTACCACTAACAAACCCAACAAGTTCACCGTGGAGACCAGGTGAATGAGCCACCAGGGAGGAAGGGGGAGCTGATGGGCTTGGGGACCCCAGGGAATGACAAGCTATCCATTTGGACCAGGGGAGCTGGCACAGGTGGCTTGGGCCTGGCTGTAGAAGGCCCCTCAGAGGCCAAGATGTCTTGCATGGATAACAAGGATGGCAGCTGCTCAGTAGAGTACATCCCCTACGAGGCCGGCACCTACAGCCTTAATGTCACCTATGGTGGCCACCAAGTGCCAGGTAAGGAGGTGAAAGCCAGGGCAGGGCTAGGACTCCCTGCTCATTCCCACTCTGTCTTATGCAGTTGCCATCCCTCTGCTCTGACCTCAGGTAGTCCCTTTAAGGTTCCTGTGCACGACGTGACAGATGCATCGAAGGTCAAGTGTACTGGGCCTGGCCTGAGCCCAGGTATGGTCCGCGCCAACCTCCCTCAGTCCTTCCAGGTGGACACAAGCAAGGCTGGCGTGGCCCCGCTGCAGGTCAAAGTGCAGGGGCCCAAAGGTAAGCAAGTGTTCACACACCTGGGAGCAGGGCTGCCAGGGAGGCAGCATCTTTGAAGGGCGGGGAAGGAGACTGAAGGCCCAGCATGCAGAGGCTGGGGCAGGTGTGCAGGCAGTTGGTGAAGAGCTTCAGGGAATGGTAGAGCCGGGCAGAAACCTGGAAGAGTTAGAACAGATAGGACTTGTCCACTGAACAGATGTGGCAAGAAGGAGGGCAGGCTTGGGACCATTCCCGGGGATGGGCAGGTGAGGACATGGCAAGGTCTAGGCCTGGGGCTGAGTCCTGGCTGTCCAGTGGGGTGGGAGTGGCAGTCCAGGGAGCCAGCTCAAGCTCTGTCCCTGGGACTGGTGCCAGGCCTGGTGGAGCCAGTGGACGTGGTCGACAATGCTGATGGAACCCAGACAGTCAACTACGTGCCTAGCCGAGAGGGGCCCTACAGTATCTCAGTGATGTATGGGGAAGAAGAGGTTCCCCGGAGGTAAGAGCAGGGCCTACTGCCTATGGGGGGCAGTCTGGGTGCTGAGAGCTATCTGACCATTCACAACACCCTGGCCCCACAGCCCCTTCAAGGTCAAGGTGCTGCCTACGCATGATGCCAGCAAGGTGAAAGCCAGTGGCCCTGGACTTAATACCACTGGTGTGCCTGCCAGCCTGCCTGTGGAGTTCACCATTGATGCAAAGGATGCTGGGGAGGGTCTGCTGGCTGTCCAGATCACGGTGAGCTCACCAGCTTTCCAAGCTGCACTGCAGCTCCAGCCCTAGGGAGGAACAAAGGGCCAGGCCTGTGGTGCTGCGATGGGACAGGCAGAGTGGTACAGGTCTCTAGTTTCCCCAGGGAGCAGCACTGGGAGGGCAGGGAAGGGCAGGCCACCTGCTTCCACTTGCTAAGGTCGTGACTACCTTAGGATGGTGGTGACAGGTACAGGCTTGTCTGAGCACAATCACTGTTGACTTTTTGTGTATATGGTACTGGGGATTGAACCCAGGGGTGTTCTATCACTGAGCTACATCCCCAGCCCTATTTTATTTTGAAAACAGCCTCACACTAAGTTGCCAAGGCTGGCCTCAAATTTGGCGATCCTCTTGTCCTAGCCTTCCAAGTACTGGGAATACAGGCAGGCACTGCTGCACCCACTTCACTGTAATATTCTCCTGGGGCGGGTATAAGAATGATGCCCTTAGATCTTCCCATGTGTGCCCTTCCTAGTGCTGGGGCAGGCTCTGTGGCCAAGGTTGGGCACCAAGCTCCCTGGCCCTGCCTATTGTCACATCAGGGAATATCAGATGTTGGGGGGGGGGTCCATTCTGGACTCTGCCTATGGGGAAGTAAAGGACAATTGTCAGTTGCAGGCAGACATTGCAGGCCATGGTAGTCGAGGGGCCCCGAGGCTATATCCATAACAGCAGTGTTTGGTTCTCCTTCCAGAGGGCCTGAGGCAGGGCTGGGTCTAGCTGGGTTTCGCCCAACCTCCTCCCCTGTGCTCTGCTACACAGGACCCTGAAGGCAAGCCCAAGAAGACACACATCCAAGACAACCATGATGGCACATACACAGTGGCCTATGTGCCCGATGTGACAGGTCGCTACACCATCCTCATCAAGTATGGTGGTGATGAGATCCCTTTCTCTCCATACCGTGTCCGGGCCGTGCCCACTGGGGATGCCAGCAAGTGCACGGTCACAGGTGAGCAAGCCTGCCAGTGGCCACGGCGGCGCTCGGCACGGGGCTTGGGTGTGCCTGTGTGCAAGGGCTCGCTGCTTGGGGCGGCGTGTGGGAGTGGGGGCCGCCCCCTTGAGTGACTCACCTGACCTTTCTCCTTGCTCTCTGCCCTCTCACCTCAGTGTCAATCGGAGGTCACGGGCTAGGTAAGCTGCTTGCTGGGGCCACTCCCAATGCCCCTCCTGCCCAGAGGGGCAGCTTCCTTTCCTCTTCATTGCTAATTCCCAGGACAGTTCCAGCTGCAGCTCTAGGCAGGGACAGAGCGGGGGAGGCTGTACAAGACAAGGCTGTGGGCTGGAGGGTTAGGGCCCAGGGAGGTTTCTGGAGCTGAGCATGACTGCTCCAGCCCTTCCCCTCTCTGGGCCTCCGTTTCCCTATCTGAGAACTCGGGTTGCAGCTGAGAGCTTTGGGGTGAGGTGTATCCTAAGAGGCACCCCACTGGGGACTTTGGGGTCTGGGGATCTTGGCACAATGGGGAAGCACCCGGAGATGGGCAGCAGGCACTTCCTTCTCACAGGTGCTCCTGCCTGGGCTGAGGTGCTCCTTCACTGGGAGTCTCTAGCCCTGGTCAGATCCACAGACCTCCATCCCCACCTCCCAGGGGCCTCTGCGTCCCGGGCCGGGGGAGGTGCATGAGCGGGTGGGGCTGGCTGGTAGTGCAGTAGCGCCAGTGTCGACTGCTTGGGCGGCCAGCATGGTGGGGCCCGGCCCGGCCTCAGAGCCCCAAAGTGCACTCTGGCCCATCTTCCACCTTCCCTCCCTCTCCCTATCCCCCCAGCAGTGACGTTATTCAGACAGTCCCCAACCCGGCATAGAAGTTTGCCTGACCTAGCCAGGGACATGCCAGGGAGGCTGATAATGAGGCTACAACTACTCAGAGGCCTCTGACAGCTGCAGGGCTGGCACTTGGGCAGGTGGCCAGGGACAGTGTTAGAGGGTGGAGAGGGTTTTGTGGCAGGGGCTAGATGGCCTCATAGAACAGGCCATGGGATCTGAGATGAAGGTGTGTATGTGTGCAGGACAGGGGAGGCTGGAGATTGGGAGGAGCCTGATTCCAAGGGCCTTAGGGACCAGGGGAAAGGGCAAGACTCAGAGTGGCCTCAGTTTCCTTGACCACTATGTGTGGAATAGAGGCAGGGAGCCCAGTTAGGGATTTAAGTTGCTTTCAGGCAAGCCAGAAGGTTGGCTTGAGCCAGGTCAGTGGTCATGGGGCTTCAGACAGGAACACAGTTAGGGGGTGTACCTTGAGGATGATGTGGCTGGGACCTGCTGATGGGCTGGGGGCTAAGTGAGGAAATGGGGAGTCACTGGTAGCTGTCAGGATGGGGCCCAAGCCCCTAGCTAGGTGGCATAGGGCAGGCACAAGTGAGGCCTCACAAGGCAGTTGGCAGCCAGGTCTAGAAAGGAGAGCTGCCTGGGCTGTGGAAGGCCAGCACAGAGCCTAGCATAGCAGGAGCCCTTGGCTGATGGGGGGCTTGGTGGCAGGCTGGCCAGGGGGCCCCTTGAACTTGGCCCTCAAGCAGGTTTGGTGCTCCCAACTGCTTTCCTGGCGGGAGGCCGGGCTGCAGGGGTGCTCTTGCTGCCAGGCTTCACAGCCCACAGCCTCCCAAGCCTCCACGGCCGAACCCCAGATCATAACGTCACTGTCCCATCCCTTTCCTCGGGCACTATGGGGCCCTAGAGGCTGCTCAGCTGCTCTGCCCTTGCAACCCATTGGTGGTGGCTGTGGCTTGGACCTCCTGTCCCCTGGGTGCTGCCACTGCTCTGCTGTGTTACGCTGCTCAGGTGCTAACCCCGCTGCCTCCCTGCTCCCTGCTCCTGCCTGTGCCAGGCTGCCTCTTACCATGAGCCTCTGGTTGAGCGAGCGAGCGTTCTCAGTTGTCAGGAAACTCCGGTTTCACCTTCAGGCCTGGGGGGTAGGGAGGCAAGTGTCACGTCCTCCCACGCTGCAGCAGGACTCTGCCTCACCGCATCCACACACTGCACTGGGGCCCGGGGTCCACAGGGACACAGGTAGCCATGGGCCCAGCCAGAGTGCTGGTGATAGTCAGCATGGGCCACAGGAGTAGTTGAGGATGAGTTGGCAGGGGAGGTGGCAGTAAATGCTTGTGCCGGGACAAGTCCTTCCTTTTCCTCCCGGGCACCTGGGTGCCACTGGTCAGGCCTCTCCCATGTGGGGGTTTGAGCTTGAGGTGGTCAGGAGAATCCTTCCTGCCTTCTGAGAAACCACTCGCCATTCCAGCTTGGGGTACAGGGTGGGTGGGAGGCCTGGCTGTGCTTGGTGGTGGCAGTAAGAGGCCTGGATGGGCAGCAGGCTGATGGGAGCAGCCCGAGTGCCAGGCTCACCCGCTGGCCCCCCTTTGGGGACCCACCCTGCCCTACCAGGTGCTGGCATTGGCCCCACCATCCAGATTGGGGAGGAGACGGTGATCACTGTGGACACGAAGGCAGCAGGCAAAGGCAAGGTGACCTGCACTGTGTGCACCCCTGATGGCTCAGAGGTGGACGTGGATGTGGTGGAGAATGAGGATGGCACCTTCGACATCTTCTACACAGCCCCCCAGCCGGGCAAATACGTCATCTGTGTGCGCTTTGGCGGCGAGCACGTACCCAACAGTCCCTTCCAAGTGACAGTGAGGAGAGGCCAGGGATGGGTGGGCAGAGGAATATGGGCAGGTCCTAGCCCAAAGGGGCTTTCTCTAGAGCCCCTTTGTGATGACAGAGTCTCCATTTCTCACTTTGCTTTGCAGGCTCTGGCTGGGGACCAGCCCACAGCACAGTCCCCGTTACGGCCTCAGCAGCTGGCTCCACAGTACACCTATGCCCAAGGTGGCCAGCAGACCTGGGTAAGGCCTAGGCTACCTGCTCTTGTATTGCCCAGCCCAGAGGGACACTTGGGGCTAGATAGCCAGATGTTCCCATGTGGTAGAACAACCACATGTGCAGATGGACCTCAGATCCTCCTACAGCTGCTTACCTAAGCCCACTGTCTTCCCTGCAGGCCCCAGAGAGGCCCCTGGTGGGCGTCAATGGGCTGGATGTGACCAGTCTGAGACCCTTTGACCTTGTCATCCCCTTCACCATCAAGAAGGGCGAGATCACTGGTGAGCAGGGGCTGGGAAGGAGCTTGGAAACTGAGGAGGAGGCCAGGGCGTGTCAAAGGGCTGCCCTGACCCCAGATCAACTGCTCTGCAGGGGAGGTTCGGATGCCCTCAGGCAAGGTGGCACAGCCCTCCATCACTGACAATAAGGATGGCACTGTGACGGTACGCTACGCTCCCAGTGAGGCTGGCCTGCATGAGATGGACATCCGCTATGACAACATGCACATTCCAGGTGGGCCCACCTCACCTACCACTGCTGCTACCATCTCACAGAGATGTGGGTGTGGGGACATTAGGCTGATATTCCATTGTGTCCTCTATTCCTGCCTTAGGAAGCCCCCTGCAGTTCTATGTGGACTACGTCAACTGTGGCCATGTTACTGCCTATGGGCCTGGCCTCACCCATGGAGTGGTCAACAAGCCTGCAACCTTCACCGTCAACACCAAGGATGCAGGAGAGGGTGAGCAACAGCTCTAAGCTTGCCCTTCTCTGTGCCCACTTGGTCGAGGGCTGGCCATAGGAGATGTTCCTGTGTGGGGCTCTCCACCCTGCCTCCCTGACCTCTGCTTGGCTTGAATCAGCAGTGTGTCCCCTGGGCACAGTTCCCACACTCACCTGTGACTCTCTCCAGGGGGCTTGTCGCTAGCCATTGAGGGTCCATCCAAAGCAGAAATCAGCTGCACTGACAACCAGGATGGGACATGTAGTGTTTCCTACCTACCTGTGCTGCCTGGTGACTATAGCATCCTAGTCAAGTACAACGAGCAGCACATCCCAGGCAGCCCCTTCACTGCCAGGGTCACAGGTGAGTGGTTCTGCCTCTAGCTTGTCAGAAAGAGGAGACTGGGAGCCGGGCGTGGTGGCACACGCTTGTAATCCCAGTTCTTGGGAGGCTGAGACAGGAGGATCACAGGTTCGTGGCCAGCCTCAGCTACTTAATGAGGCCCTCCGCAACTTAGTGAGACCCTGTTTCAAAATAATAAAAAATAGGGCTGGGGGTATAGCTCAGAGGTAGAATGCCCCTGGGTTCCATCCCCAGTACCACAAAAAAAATAAAAGAAAAAGAAAAAGAAAGAGGAGACTGGATAAGCATGGTGTCCTGCAGCTAGGCGCACAGTGATGGATGCCCTGCACCCCCTCCAGGTGACGACTCGATGCGTATGTCTCACCTAAAGGTGGGCTCTGCTGCCGACATCCCCATCAACATCTCAGAAACAGACCTCAGCCTGTTGACGGCCACTGTGGTGCCACCCTCAGGCCGAGAGGAGCCCTGTCTGCTGAAGCGACTGCGTAATGGCCACGTGGGTAAGAGGCCTAGAGGGAAGCCGGGCGTGGTGGCGCACACTTGTAATCCCAGTACTTGGGAGACTGAGACAGGAGGATCTGGGTTCGTGGCCAGCCTCAGCTACTTAGTGAGGCCCTCCACAACTTCGTGAGACCCTGTTTCAAAATAAAGAATAAAAAATAGGGCTAGGGATGGAGCTCAGAGGTAGGGGTTGAATCCCCAGTTCTGCAAAAAAAAAAAAAGAGGCCTAGAGAGGGCCAAGTGTTTCTAGAAAGGAAGGAGACAGAAAGGCACAGTGGCGCACACCTGTAATCCCAGTACTTGGGAGGTTGAGACAGAAGGATCACAGGCTCAAGACCAGCCTCAGCAACTTAGCGAGACCCTGTTTCCAAATAAAAAATAAAATCGGGCTGGGAGTGTAGCTCATAGCTCAGAGGTAGAATGCCCCTGGGGGTAGAATCCCCAAGACCCCCACCCACACACAAATAGTGAGACTCAGCAACCTAGTGAGACCCTCTTTAAAAATTAAAAGGGCTGCCAGGCGTGGTGGCGCGTGCTTGTAATCCCAGTACTTGGGAGGCTGAGACAGGAGGATCGCGGGTTCACTAAGTATCCTCAGCTACTTAGTGAAGCCCTCCGCAACTTAGTGAGACCCTGTTTCAAAATAAAGAATAAAAAATACAAAAAATAAATAAAACGGGCTAGGGTTGTAACTCAGAGGTAGAATGTCCCTGGGTTCAATCCTCAGTACCACATACACACACACACAAAGTAATGGAGGTGTACCTCAGAGGTAGAATGGCCCTGGTTGAGCCACATTATGTCCTCCCAAAAGAAACAAAAGGAGGGAGGCTGTGGGCTCACTCCTTCCTTGGTTGACGGCCCTGCCCTGTGCCTAGGGATTTCATTCGTGCCCAAGGAGACAGGGGAGCACATGGTACACGTGAAGAAGAACGGCCAGCATGTGGCGAGCAGCCCCATCCCAGTGGTGATCAGCCAGTCGGAGATCGGGGATGCCAGCCGTGTGCGGGTCTCAGGCCAGGGCCTCCATGAAGGCCACACTTTTGAGCCTGCAGAGTTTATCATCGACACCCGAGATGCAGGTAGGCAGTGGCAGCCTGCCAGCTGGGGCAGTACAGTTGTGTTTGGCTCCCTGGCTCAGGTTTGTCCATCCACCAGGCTACGGTGGGCTCAGCCTGTCCATTGAGGGCCCCAGCAAAGTGGACATCAACACAGAAGACCTGGAGGATGGTACGTGCAGGGTCACCTACTGCCCCACAGAGCCTGGCAACTACATCATAAACATCAAATTTGCCGACCAACATGTGCCTGGTGAGCGCAGCAGTCACACATACCCCTGCCACTTAGCAGCCCTCCTCGTCACACCCCAGGGCCTGCCCCTCAGCATGTGACCTGTATGGGACACGGGGTGCATTTTCTTTCTGCAGGCAGCCCCTTCTCTGTAAAGGTGACAGGTGAGGGCCGGGTGAAAGAGAGCATCACGCGCAGGCGACGGGCC
>PVJS01041204.1:0-18068 GCA_004027185.1 Glis glis
TTTGAAACCAGGTCTCACAAAGTTGTGGAGGGCCTCACTAAGTAGCTGAGGCTGGCAGCAAACCAGGATCCTCAGGTCTCCACCTCCCAAGTACTGGGATTACAAGCGTGTACCACCACGCCCGGCCCCAGGCCTATGTTTTATACTTTATTTTGAAACCAGGTCTCACGAAGTTGCGGAGGGCCTCACTAAGTAGAGAGAGAGAGAGAGAGAGAGAGAGATAGCTGAGGTTGGCCGCGAACCCGGATCCTCCAGTCTCCGCCTCCCAAAGTACTGGGATTACAAGCGTGAGCCACCACGCCTGGCCTAAATTTGCAGCTCTTAAACTTTAGTGTAAAGCAGAACCCCAGGGAGGACTGTTAAAACAAATTGCTGGCCCTACCTGCAGTTTCCAAGACAGTAAGTCTAGGAAAAGGCCCAAGAATGAGCCACGTGCTGTGGCTACTGCTGGTCTGGAAAAAACACCCTCTGAGAAGGACTGCTAGAGGGGAAGGGCCATTATAAGAGACCTTCCTTTACCTCAATACCAGTGCCTGCTGGCTAGGTATACTAAATGTCTCTTCACTCACCTGTGTGTATTCTTTGTTTGCAATTTCCAGAGACTAAACCTTACAGGTAGCCCGTTCCCTGTGGAACTTCTGCTCCCCAACTTACAAAATGGTATTTCCAAGATGCCATTGCCTGATAGCATGTCTTTCTTCTTCCAGCTTGTGCAATATATCAAGTGTTTATAAATCCTGTATTCAGTGGGGTATGGTGGTGCACGCCTGTAATCCCAGTACTTGGCATGCAGTACTTGGAAGGCTGAGATAGACAGGAGGATCATAGGTTCAAAGCCAGCCTCAGCAACTTAGAGAGGCCCTGTTTCCAAATAAAATAGGGCTGGGGTGTAATTCAGAGGTAGAATGCCCCCGGCTTCAATTCCCAGCACCTAAATAAATAAATAAATTCTGTATTCATCCAGAATTGGGTCTTAAGATTTGGCCAGTGGACCTGACTTGAATCACTTCTGTCTTGTCAGAAGAAATGACTCTCACATTTCACTTACAAAGAAAGAAGTCCTTCTTTATGCCAGTCTCCCGAGCCTCTCCTTGTGTTGGCTCACTCCCCAGTGAATGCTCATTTAGAAACCAGGATCTCCTCTGAAGCCCCAGCGAGCCGCAGAGGAGCGAGCATGCGCGTGGCCGTCCTCAGCTGCGGCCTCTGAATTCCACCCTCTGTTCTTACGCTGCCACTGGGCACAAGCGTACAAAGGCAGCACGGCGGTCATTCTGGAAGCTCACGCCAGGCTCTGAGACAGAGACATCTGTGAGGGAAAGTCACTGGGGCCCGTGGGACCAGGAACCAACTCGGGGGACCCTCCTGCCTAAAGGCACGGAGTGTATGTCACAGCTCTGGGTCAGACACTGAGCTGAGTAGCGAGAAATAGAAGAGATCAGTGTTTTACTGAGAAACTGGAGCCAACTTGTTTATATCCCCCCATCTATAAATTAATCCCTGAGGGACAAGACTCAGGTTAAAAAGTACAGTTGCTGAGAGTGATTGACGGGAGGCCTTGGGCGACCAAAGGAACATTAATGAAGTCCCCATGTGCTTCATTCAGTCACTGTCAGGATATATGGCCAAGTACATAACCAAATAGCCAGAAGCTAGGGATAATAAACCCTGCTATAGATTCTGGTCTGTGTAATATTTTAAAAGATAGAACAGACCACTTTGATTTACCTTCACATGTCAGAGTTTAGGGACTCAAGCTGAAGGGGACAATAATTTTACAATTATCAGAGCCACACAGCTCTTGGATTCAGGAATATGTTTTGACAGATTCCTATCTGTGCTTCTACTCCATATTAAAATTAGGAAGGCCAACACTGCCTTTACTCACTAGTAATCTTCCAAATATTCTCAACCATGTGTACTAACCTCTACATGTAGAGGAGTTCTATCCAGATGCCATTGTGACAAATATGAACTGGTGCAAACAACCCACCCTGTCTAGGTAGAAAGGGTCACGTGGAGCCAGGAGTGGTGGCACACGCTTGTAATCCCAGTACTTGGGAGGCTGAGACAGGAGGTTCGCAGGTTCATGGCCAGCCTCAGCTACTTAGTGAGACCCTCCGCAACTTAGTGAGACCCTGTTTCAAAATAAAGAATAAAAAATAGGGCTGGGGGGTATAGCTTGGAGGTAGAATTCCCCTGGGTTCAATCCCCAGTACCACAAAATAAATAAATAAATAATAAAGAAAGAAAAAGAGAGAGAGAAAGAAAGAAAAGAAGGAAGGAAAGGAAGGAAGGAAAGGAAGGGAAGGGAAGGGAAGGGAAGGAAAGGGAAGGAAAGAAGGAAGGAAGGAAGGAAGGAAGGAAGGAAGGAAGGAAGGAAGAAAGGAAGGAAGGAGAAAGAAAGAAAAAGAAAGAAAGAAAGAAAGAAAGAAAGAAAGAAAGAAAGAAAGAGAAAGAAAGAAAGAAAGAAAAAGAAAGGAAGGAAGGAAGAAAGGGTCACGTCGTGTCCCCTCCTGTGCACATGCAGGCAGTAGCACTTCTGGGCTCTGCTTCCTCCTCTCCCCCTGTTCACTTGATACCTAATAAAGAGTGACTTTCCACTTCATGCTGTGTTAATTCTCTGATTTCTACTAAGAAAATAAATGCATCTGTAGAGGTGACGAGCAATGAAAAGACATTGCTTGGGGCAGTGCAAGTAAAGGGGAATCTGCAAGGGCCTACTTTATTTGAAGGGGAAAGTTGCTTCCAGTAACTCATTGAAGGGCGCGCCCCTTCATTCATATTTCTAAAAAGGCCCATCAGCTACTGATGACCACAATCATGCTACATCACAGACGTCCCTGAAAGTGTCGGCGGCATACGACAATAAGCATTTATTGCTTTCATGTCTGGGTGGTCAGTGGCTCTGCTGACCTGGGCCAGTCTCTCTCCTAGCTGCCACTGATGCAGGCTGACTTTGGTCAAGAAATCGAGAGGATTCAACTTGGTTCCACGTGACCTGAATCCCCACCTTAGAGAGCCCAAACATGTCCCTGTGGCCATGCAAAGAAGCAAGAAAACAAGTAGACAAGGATTCTTGAGGCTTAGGCTCACAACTGGCACCCCATTGTTTCCATGGCGTTCTGTTGACCCAAGCAAGTCACAAGACCAGCCCAGATTCAAGGAGACTGGAAAGCAAATTCTTTAGTAGGAGAAACTATAAAGCCACATGCCAGAGTGTTCAGCTGTAGAAAGTAAAGGATGCAATAAATCCATCATAGTGGGATCCTCCCCCAATAATAGTCCTGGCCAGGACTCTGGGGTTGCTCAAGAGACACACTTCTATTAATGTACTTAAATACCTGTGGGAAAGGGTGGAGGTGGCAAATCTGGTCCACTCTGGAGATTAGCTGTGGCTTGAAAAGGTTGCTACCAGGTGGAGGCCTGATGCAAGTTTCCAACCATTCCACCAACCACTACCATGATGACCACCATGGGGGAGCCCCCAGCTAGAGACACCGGCCACGGGGCACCTGACTCAACATGAGCGCAAGGTAGAAGAAAATGGCAGCTGTTGGGAAATGGGGGGGGGGGCTCTGGAACAGAAGAGGGTGACCATGGAGTCTTTGGAGCTAGTTTCAAATGAGATTTGTAAGGAGGAGCAGGGTGAGGCAAGGCCGAGTGGGGAGCTAGAGTTCTCTAGCCTGTTTTCACACAAAGCCTTAGAGAAATATGATCTCCACAGCCTTTGGCTTCCCACTGACCGAATCAAAGGACTATCGTGAGTCACCAAGCTGGAGTCCCCTTAGCTCTAACTTGAGCATTATTTTCACCCCAAGCCACTTCCTGGAATCAAAAGGGGAAGGTTCAACAATCATTTCTGAATTCTCATCCATGAAATGGGCTTGAGGCAGCCTTAACCAAGTAAGTGTGGCTCAGTCTCTGTGTACACCCAGGTAGCAAAGGCCTCACACAGGCTGTGGAGCTCACTCTCCTGCGGCTTTGTGTCATGGGTACCTCAGGGAGAAGCTGGAGAAACCCAGTTCCCCACTCCGTCCTGCCTCACCCTGCTCCTCCTTACAAATCTCATTTGAGACTAGCTCCCAAGACTCCACGGTCACCCTCTTCTGTTCCAGAATTTGGATCACCACCTCCACCATTTCCCAACAGCTGCCATTTTCTTCTATCTTGTGCTCACATTGAATCAGGCACCCTGTGGCCGGTGTCTCCAGCTGAGGGCTCCCCTGTGGCGGTCATCATGGTAGTGGTTGGTGGTATGGTTGGGAACTTGCATCAGGCCTCCATCAGAAGCAACCTCTGCAAACCACAGTTAATCTCCAGGGTGGACCAGATTTGCCACCTCCACCCTTTCCCACAGGTATTAAGTACATTAATAGAAGTGTGTCTCTTGAGCAACCCCAGAGTCCTGGCCAGAACTATTATTGGAGGAGGATCCCATTAAGATGGATCACCCTCGATAGCTGGTCCCAGCCTGACCTGTGGCACAGGGGTTGAGTATCAATGTGTGAACTCTGAGGTTGGAGAGGGGAAAGCTTTACCATGTGCTAATGAAGTGAAGGGATTCCTTGTTGCTTAAGGGTATCTTAACCCTTCTGGTTACTGGGTAGATACTGTGTACTGAATCTACTCAAAATATTGAGTGTAAGCCGGGCGTAGTGGCGCACGCTTGTAATCCCAGTACTTTGGGAGGCAGAGACCGGAGGATCTGGGTTTGTGGGCAGCCTCACCTCTCTCTCTCTCTCTCTCTCTCTCTCTCCCTGTTTCTCTCTCTCTCTACCTAGTGAGGCCCTCTGCAACTTTGTGAGACCCAGTTTCAAAATAAAGTATAAAAAATAGGGCCGGGGGTGTAGCGCAGAGGTAGAACGCCCCTGGGTTCAATCCCCGGTATCGCAAAAAAAAAAAAAAAAAAAAATTGAGTGTGTACTCCCTGCTCCTGCTGGAAAAAAGAAACACATCATTGGTATCATTTGGTCAAGCATGAGATGAGCCTTACAGGAACAGGGAGAGGTGACAGAACAAAGATGAAAATTGAGAATTGTTAACTGTCAAATGCTTTCTTTCTTTTCTTTTCTTTTGATTTTTCTCTTTTTTTTTTTTGTACTGAGGATTGAATCCAGGGGCATTCTACCTTTGAGCTACACCCCCAGCCCTTTTTTATTTAATTTTTTTTTAAAAAGGTCTCACTAAGTTTGCTGAGGGCCTCACTAAATTGCTGAGGCTGTTTTGAACCTGCAATTTTCCTGTCTCAGCCTCCCAAGTACTAGGATTACAGGCGTTCGCCACCATGCCTGGCCTACCAAACAATTTCTGAAGTGCTGACACAGATAATTTCTCTCATCTGCTTTGGGAGAGAGACCAGGACAGGCAGGGGCATCCCTGCTGCAGCTGACCTTACAGTCCCCGGGGGTTTTCTTCTCTGTGCCCGGTTTCACATCACCAGGGCGAGGCTCTGTGGCTTCTTGGACTGTCTTCTAGGGCACCATTTTCCCAACAGCCAAAATGGCAAGCAGAACCAGCCTCACTTGCTGAGTGTGTGAGGCAGGTGCCTGGCCCAGGGGAGGATGTGCAACCGTCCAATGTGGCACAGTCTGTAGGGGGTTTAGGGAAACCTCAAGGTCACACTTGCAAAGGGCAGTTGTGCAAAAAAGGAACAGATGAGTTCTGTGCTTCTCCAAGAGGAAGAGGGTGTGATTATTGAGCCAAAAATCCAACAACTAGCACCCAACACATCCAGATGGTGCACAGAGGCAATGCACCAGGAGAAGTTTATTCACCTGAATCAACCAACTAGATGTTCATTCAGTTACACAAAACAAATGAGCACCTGTGATCCTTCCAGAAGGGGCCTTATCAAGAGTGTGAGAGGTTGACTGAGCACCCTGAGGTCCCACCCAGTGCAGGGACTCTACCTCCAACCCCACCAGGTCACTTTTTCTCAAAGCAGCTGGACCCACAAGCTCCCCCTAGTGGCCAGTGGTGGACACATTCAAGGGTGAGCCACCTTCTTAATACCAGTTTCTCAAACAGAACTTACTGTATTACAGAATCAAAGTCAATGTAACTATAGGCGCAGTCAATCACTTTTTCACTAAGACTCTTAAAGCTCAGGAAATAGCTGGGCATGGTGGTGCACGCCTGTAATAATAGTACTAGGGAGACTGAGATAGGAGGATCACAGGTTCGAGGTCAGCCTCAGCAATTTAGTGAGACAGCAAACTAAGGAGACCCTGTTTCAAAATAAAAAATAAAATTGGGCTGGAGCTGTGGCTCAGAGGTAGAATGCCCCTGGGTTCAATCACCAGTACCAAATAAATAAATAACGCTCAGGAAATAATACCAAGATATAATAAATGGTATGACATCAAATTAAAAAGCTGCACAGCAAAGGAAACAAGAGCATATAGCCTACAGAATGAGAAAAAAATCTTTGCCAATTCTCCTTCCAATGGGGATTAATATCCAGAATATATGAAAAACTCAAAAACCTTGCCACCAAAAAAGACAACCCATCAATAAATGGGCAAATGAATTAAACAGACACTTCTCAAAACAAGAAATAAAAATGGCCAAAAGCCGGGCGTGGTGGCGCTCACTTGTAATCCCAGTACTTGGGAGGCTGAGACCAGGGGATCCAGGTTTGTGGCCAGCCTCAACTACTTAGTGAGGCCCTCCGCAACTTAGTGAGACCCTGTTTCAAAATAAAGAATAAAAAAGGGCTGGGGGTGTAGCTCAGAGGTAGAATGCCCCTGGGTTCCATCCCTGGTACTGCAAAAAAAATTTCCAAAAATATATGAAAAATGTTCAACATTTTTAGCAGTCATAGAAATACAAATCAAAACTACACTGAGATTCCATCTTATTCCAGTTAGAATGGCAGTCATCAGGAACACAACAAATAAATGCTGATGAGGATGCGGGGAAATAGAAACTCTTATACACTGTTGGTGGGATTGTAAATTAGCGCAACGACTATGGAGATCAGTATGGAGTTTCCTCAAAAGACTAGAATTGGAGCCAAGCATGGTGGCGTACACTTGTAATTCTAGTACTTGGGAGGCTGAGACAGGAGGATCGCAGGTTCGCAGCTGGCCTCAGCAAATTAGTGAGGCTGTCAGCAACTTAATGAGACCCTGTTTCAAACATAAAAAATAAAATAGGGTTGGGGGTGTAGCTCAGAGGTAGAATGCCCCTGGGTTCAATCCCCAGTGCCAAAAAAAAAAAAAAAAAGACTAGGAGAGGAACCACCATATGACCCAGCCGTACCACTCTTCGGTATCTTTCCCCAAGAATTAAAGTCAGAGTATTATATTGATACATGCATACTCATGTTTATTTCAGCACGATCCACAGTAGCCAAATTATGGAACCAGCCTAGGTGTATGTTGGCAGATAAAAGAATGAAGAAAATGTAGTCTATATACACAAAGGAGTTTTTCTCAGCCATAAAGAAGAATGAAATTATGTCAGGCGCAGGAAAATGGATGGAACTTGAGAGCATTATGTTAGGTGGAATGAGCCAGACTCAAAAAACTAAGCCATGTTTTCCCTCAGATGTGGAAGCTAGAGAGGAAAAGGGGACAAAAAGGGAAGAGGGTTTCATGAAAACAGAAGAAAGACAAGCAGAGTGGTAGAAGGAGACCAGAGGAGGGAGGAGAGGAGGTACTGGGGAATGAAATTGACCAAATTTTGTTATATGCATGTACAACTATGTAACAACAAATCCCACTATTATGCATAATTATAATGCACCAATAAAAAAGAATAAAAACAGTTGGAATCACACAAATTTTTCTTTTTTTTTGCGGTACCGGGGATTGAACGCAGGGGCGTTCTACCTCCACGCTATGCCCCCGGCCCTATTTTTTATACTTTATTTTGAAACCAGGTCTCACGAAGTTGCGGAGGGCCTCACTAAGGAGAGAGAGAGAGAGACAGGGAGAGAGAGAGAGAGAGCTGAGGCTGGCCGAGAACCCGGATCCTCCGGTCTCCGCCTCCCAAAGTACTGGGATTACAAGCGTGCGCCACCACGCCTGGCCACAAAAATGTTTTTTTAATAAAGAATGTTACTATAGCATTTATTAAAATTGAACAAATACAAAGGCTTAGATTGTATTGCATATAATAATGGTCAGTTTCATTTCATGAAACTTCATATGTATGTATGTTCCGGGTCCCAAAGTAAAATGCATTTGTTCTAGTGAGTGGGGTAGATGTTTAAAATGTTTTCAAAATCCAGGTCTAGAACTTGATGCAAGCATTTCCTCCACAGTTCCTCAGGGAAGGGAACACTGGGAGGAGTTGTCTGTCTTCAAGTGCCCATTTGGACTTATTCTGGGTCAGGGACTTGGGGTGGGGAAGGCACAGAAGCAGGAGGAGATGCAGTCCCTGCCCATCCAGGGCTAATGACAGCTGGCCAACCAACCGCACAGGAGTGCAGAAGAGGAAGTTTCGGTGCCTCAGGCTCCTGCAGCCAGAGGGGCAGGCGGAGCCAGGGGTGGGATTGCTGAGGAACAGAGCAGGGGCTCTGGGAGCATCTGTCCAGCAAGGTCATGAAAGCCATGAAAGTGCTGGAGAGGACAGGAGTGTTTACCTCATGGCTGGCAGGAGCTGGAAATGACTGGTAGGCTAATGTCACTGCCTGTGCTTTTTCCTGGCGACCCATATTTATAGCCTCACAGACTACAAAAGTTGTAAAGTTAATACCAAGTGTGTCTCTCTTCCAGAAACAGCCTTTTTTTTGGGGGGAGCTTTCTTTTTGCAGTACCGGGGATTGAACCCAGGGGCATTCTACCTCCAATCTACACCCCCAGCCCTATTTTTTATTCTTTTTTTTTTTTTTTTTGCGGTACCAGGGATTGAACCCAGGGGCATTCTACCTCTGAGCTATACCCCCGGCCCTATTTTTTATCCTTTATTTTGAAACCGGGTCTCACGAAGTTGCGGATGGCCTCACTAAGTAGCTGAGGCTGGCTGTGAACCCAGATCCTCCGGTCTCCACCTCCCAAGTACTGGGATTACAAGCGTGCGCCACCACACCTGGCTTTTATTCTTTATTTTGAAACAGGGTCTCACTAAGTTGTAGAGGGCCTCACTAAGTAGCTGAGGCTGGCCGCAAACCTGCGATCCTCCTGTATCAGCCTCCCAAGTACTGGGATTACAAGCGTGCACCACCACGCCTGGCTAGCCTATTTCTTTTTTCACTACTTTTTATCATGTTTGGGTTCTTGTGATGAAATATACTTATGAAGGTTGCCACTTTATTTTAAACATACGTATCAGTGGCTTTAAGGACATTCATGGTGTTGTGTAACCATCACCGCTATCCATTTCCAGAACTTTTCCATTGCCCCAAAAAGAATCTCTGCCACTATTAAGCCAGGTCTTTCCCCTCCCCAGCCCTTGCAGCTTCAATTCTACTGTTCGTCTCGATGCTTTTGCCTGTTCTCGATTCCTCACATAAGCAAAATCGTGCAACAATTGTCCTTTTGGAGCTGGTTCATTTCACTTAGCATAATGTTTTTAAGGTTCATCCATGTTATAACATGTGTTAGACCTTTATTCTTTTTTTTTTTTGTCCTGGGGATTGAACTCAGGGACATTTTACCTCTGAGCTATGCCCTCAAACTTTTTTATTTATTTTATTTTGAAACAAGGTCTCCCTAAGTTGCTGAGGCTGGCCTCAAACCTGTGGTCCTCCTGTCTTAGCCTCCCAGGTACTGTGATTATAGGCATGCTCCATCACACCCTGCTAAACCTCATTCTTTTTTACGGTTGAGTAATATTCCACGGTATCCTATAGATGGGCCACATTCTGCTTTACCAGTCATCTGCTGATGGACATGTGGGTTATCACCACCCTCCTTTAACTGAGGGGACTGAAGCTCTGACTGGCTACCCCCCCCACCGCCATTCACTGGGAAGCCTGAGCAGAGGCCAGGCCTCCTGCCTCCTGGACCAAGACTCTGTCACTTCTTCAGGCCACTGAGAGGCTGCCTCGCCTTGCCACCTTTCATTTCACACTCTGCTCTGGTTTCAATGGTGAAAAACAACAACCAGCCCTGACATGGCACTAAACTACACACCAGGCAGCTTCGAGTGCTTTCTACCTGTTAACCCACTCTCTCCTCACCACAGACCTCAAGGTCATTGTATACCATTATGGTCCCTCTACCCAGAGGAGAAAACAAGCACAGAGAGGTTAAGGAAGGTGCACACGGCGACACAGCTGTGAAGTAACAAAGCCAGGCCTGTGAGGTTCCAGGGCAGTCACTCCACCACTCTGCCCCCTTCTGGAAAGAACAGCATTTTCACCAAAGCAATATTTTATTTTCACTGTTAAGCAACTCAAATATGAGACAGGGAGCTAAGGTGCCTTTTGTCCGAGATGAATTCAGGAAGACAAGATCCTCCCGCCCCCCCCCCTGCCCAGGGAAATGGCTGCGAATTGAGTTATAATTGACTTTTACACAAACATCCAAGGCCCAGGTTCTGTGTGAGTTTGTGAGACACAGTCTGCTCCAACCGTGAAGATCTAAGGACCACAGGGCAAAGAACATTTTCGGGGCCCACACCTGCCCCTGACACACTGCACACCCTGCTTCGTTCAAGGCACGGAGGTCTGATTCTGGGGGTGCCCTTGCTTCTGACAGCGCAGTGACCCTGGGTCCCACACTCCAGTCTACCAGGGTCATTGTGACTTAGGGTTCCACCTGCAATTTGCAAAGCCCAGAGCCTCACACAAACCACAAGAACCCTGCCCTCGTCATATTGAGGTCATGTGACTCAATGACTAGGAAGACAGAAAGTTCTAGAACAAAAGCCAAAGAGACTCTACAGCTGCTTTCTCCAAGCCCATTAGGTTTAGAAAATCAAGTGATGAGAAAATCCCTCTCCCCCGAAAGAGGGAGAAACAGGAGGCAGGCCTGCTGCCTCCAGTAAAACAAACAAGGACGCTTAATTTCCAGGCTCTGCGGAGAAAAGATATTAATAGAGAGTCTGAGCTCCCAGGGCCTCTGTGTCCTTGCAGGGTGGCTGTCAAGTTCTCTCGGTCATGGTTCTAGCCAGGGAGTCTAAGGCCCTCAGTTGATCAGTCAACAAGAACAGAACTTATTTACCTGCTGCAGTACCTGGGGCGGCAGCTCTGATAAGGCTCCCTCAAGGTGCCCTGTCAAAGCCCGGCTCGCTTGCTTCTGCTGTTTCCTTTGGGGGAGCCTCAGACCGCAAGGCAGGCCCCAGTACACTGCTATCATATCTGTATCCCCATTTTTAAACTTTCTTCAAACGTACTCACCCACCAGTATTCGTCAATGTCTCCTGCATTAGATGTAAGGGCCCGTGGAAATCAGGGTGGTGCACAGCACAAAGCACACAGGGCAGGCAAGGACAGGGACTGGTCTCCTGCCACAGACTGGAGTCTCCTGGTCAGACCCAGTCTCCAGGGCTCAAGAAAACACCTTCCAAACTCACCTCAGTACATATTCCTGTGATTACCACCCCCTCCCACCTCACCTCCATATTAGTCAGGATTCTCCAGAAAAAAACAATCAGGAGGACACATATAGCTTACACAGAAAGCAGTATTTATTTATTTATTTTTTTATTTATTTGGTACTAGGGATTGAACCCCGGGGTGTTCTACCTCTGAACTACACCCCAGCCCTATTTTATTTTTTATTTTGAAACAGAGTCTCACTAAGTTGCTGAGGGCCTCGCTCAGTTGCTGAGGCTGGCCTTGAACCTGTGATCCTCCTATCTCAGCCTCCCAAATACTGGGATTACAGGCGTGTGCCACCATGCCTGGCTAGAAAGCACTTCATTATGAGGGACTGGCTTATGTGAATATTGAGGACAAGAAGTCCTACAATCTGCCACATGCAGGCAGGAGGCCCAGGAAGGCTGCTGGTGGAGTTCCAGTCCATACCCAAAGGCCGGAAGCCAGGGAGCCACTGTCTGAAGTAGGGGAACATGGAGATCCTAGTGCACTCAGAGAGCTGCTTTGTTCTTCCTACACCTTTTGATTCTATTCAGGTCCGCTATGAACTGGACAGCGCGGATCTTCTCTACTCAGTCCAACAATTCAAACGGTAATGTCTTCCAGCAACACCCCCACAGGCAGACCCAGAAATGATGTTTCACCAGCTATGTGGGCCCCCTCAGCCAAGTGGACACATCAAATTAGCCACCACGCGCTTCTTACCTGGAAGTCTTCACAGGTGGGCAGCCTGAGGCCCTGAAGCCTGAGACCCTGTCTTGCCTAGAATTAGAGCAAGAAAGAATCCATGCAAGTAGAAAACCAGCCACACCGGCAGGTCACAAACCCACAGGGGTCACAAAAACACCCAGCAACCCTGTCAGACTCAATCACATGACTCATGGACCAGGAAGAGAGGAACTTCTAGAACAAAAGCAAAAGAGAGCCTGCTGCTGATTTCTCCAAACCCATGGTAGTTGGGAAAGCAACTCCAAAAGATCACACCTGTTGTTAAAAAGCCTTACACCCCACTGACCATCTGACTTTTCATCTCTGCTCATCTCTGTTCCCGAAAGATCTGTCCCGAGGGAATCCACATCTTTTGCCCACAGAAAAACTTCAAAGAAAGGAGGCATTTTCCCACGGAGTACCTCTAACCAACCCCCTCCCCATCTCCAGTGGCCCGCGTTTCCCTGAATGTGTTATCTCCCTTTTCTTGAATTAAACCTCTGTCTTTTCTCTGACTGGTACATGTTAAAATTCTTTTCCTCACAGAGCCAAGGATCCCGGGGGCCTGGAGGTGAGTTTCGCCTTCCCAGGCCCGGGAACTCCTTAGGACTCTCCACGGAGCTATTGTGTTCACCCTGACATGCTGAACGCCTCGCGTGCACCCCTCGGGTCCCATGGGCCAGGTGGTCTCCAGGCTGCAGGTTCCCCTCCCACCAGCTCTCGCCACCCTTCCTTCCACCCCCGCCGCTGCCTCGCCTCAGCACCGCCTCGCTGTCCTGGGTGGCTGCGCGGGTGTCTGTTCTGGCCCACTTGGGCGTGGTCATATTATTCCACGCTTGGCAGCTCACCACTCTTCTCCTTGCACCCCAGATGAGCAGACCCACACCAGGAGGTGCTGCCCTGAAGCCCAGGGGTCGCCCTCTTCCGCACTCGGAACCTCGCTCCAGTGACTTCCACAGGAGCCGGGGCCCCTGGGTGCTCCCACTTTTGAACACTTGTGCCGGCGTCCCTCACCAGGAAATGAGCTCAGGACTCAGAGGAGCTCAGCCCAGCAAGAGACCCATGGGGTCGACCACATGCTGGGTGATTGGGGCGACACACTCCCAGTACACCCATCCATTTGGAGCAAGGGTGGACGTGAGATTTGGCTTAGTAAGGGAGCCATGGGGCAGGGAGGCCTGGCCCTGGCTGGCGGCCCTGGCATGGCAGCCCCATGCTGTGACCCACGATTTCAGTCGCTCACTTCTCACTAGATCAAAAGCCCGACTCCAGCTCTGCTAAGGGTTTCTCCTCATTAAGGAAGCTCAAAGGACCAGACGTGACGGCATGCAAAACAGAACACTTACGCTTCATGCTGTTAAAATATGGTCGCTTCAGTTCTAAAAGCATGTGCCAGCAGGGCATGGTGACACATGCCTGTAATCCCAGGACTCGGGAGGCTGAGATAGGAGGATCATGGTTCCAGGCCAGCCTCAGCAACTTAAAGAGATCCTCAGCAACTTAGCAAGACCCCACTTAAAAATAAAATAGGAATGGGGGTGTAGTTGGAGGTAGAATGCTCCCAGGTTCAATCCCCAGTACAAAAGAAAGGAAGAAGGAAGGAAGGAAGGAAGGAAGGAAGGAAGGAAGGAAGGAAGGAAGGAAGAGAGATAGAGAGAGAGAGAGAAAAGAAGAAAGGAAGAAAGAAAGATCGTGCCAGACCACATTAGAAAAGGCAGAGGCCTGTGGACACACCCAGCTCATCTTAAAGTAAGGTGAGGGTCAAGAGGGTTTCAGAGCAGCTAATTTGGTCCAGCTTTGGTCTTCACTTCATTCGCTCTGGGCATTATCAAGAGTTGAGCCTCAGCCGGGCGTGGTGGCGCACGCTTGTAATCCCAGTACTTGGGAGGCTGAGACTGGAGGATCCAGGTTCACGGCCAGCCTCAGCTACTTAGTGAGGCTCTCTGCAAATTAGTGAGACCCTGTTTCAAAATAAAGAATTAAAAAATAGGGCTGGGGGTGTAGCTCAGAGGTAGAATGCCCCTGGGTTCAATCCCCAGTACCGCAAAAAAAAAAAAGAGTTGAGCCTCCTTTTGCCTGCAGTTATAGAAACACAATATGATTTTGAGCCTTAGTATTAACATTATAAAAAACTATAGTAACAAAATACGACACCATTTAAGTACACTTCTATCCTATGAAATGAGATCATATACACTTCCCTTTCCATAATTGGAAGAAAGGTTTTTGTTGTTGTTTTGTGTGTGTGTGTGTGTGTGTGTGTGTGTGTGTGTGTGTGGTACTGGGTATTGAACCCAGGAATACTCTACCTTTCTTTGAGATACACCCTAACCCTATTTTATTTTGAAACAGGGTCTCACCAAGTTGCTGAGGGCCTCACTAAGTTGCTGAGACTGGCTGTGAATCTGCTATCCTCCTGTCTCAGCCTCCCAAGTACTGGGATTACATGCGTGCAGCCACCATACCCAGCTGGAAGAAAGGCATTTTTGCTCCACTAAAACTAAGGAAAAGAGGGTTTTTGTGAGTGTGTGATATTAGGGGTTGAACCCAGCAGTACTCTACCACTTAGCTGCATCCCTGGCCCTTTTTAATCTACTTATTTGTTTTTTATTTTGAGACAGGGTCTTGCTAAATTGCCCAGGCTGGCTACAAACTTATGATCCTCCTGTCATAGCCTCCCAAGTACTCAGATTACAGGCACATGCCACTGCACGTAGGTAGGAAAAGAACCTGAAGGGATCTTATCTCTGTTAAAAACTAGGGGAGAGTTAAATGAAATATACCGTGAAATGTTCCTAAGTGAAGCTGGGCATGGTGGTACACACCTGTAATCCTAGCTACTTGGGAGTCTAGGAAGATCCCAAGTTCAAGGCCAAACTGGCAACTTAGTGAGACCCTATCTAGAAATAAAATCTTTTTTTTCTTTGTGGTACCAGGGATTGAACCCAGGGGCATTCTACCTCCAGGCTACACCCCCAGCCCTATTTTTTATTCTTTATTTTGAAACAGAGTCTCACTAAGTTGCGGAGGGCCTCACTAAGTAGATGAGGCTGGCTGCGAACCCGGATCCTCCGGTTTCAGCCTCCCAAGTACTGGGATTATAAGTGTGCGCCACCACGTCCGGCTTCAAAATAAAATCTTAAAAAAGGGCTGGGGATGTAGCTCAGTGGTAGAGAGCCCCTGGGTTCAATCCCCAGTAACTTACAGACACACACACACACACACACACACACACACATTTCTAAATGAAATACTGCAAAACTTTATTATTTATTGTGTATGGGGGGGTGCTGGGGATTAAACCCAGGGATATTCTGCCTCTGAGCTACATCCCCCAGCCCTTTTTATTTTTTACTTTGAAACAGGGTCTCACTATCCTAGTACTTGGGAGGCTGAAACGAGGATCAAAGGTTCACAGTCAGCCTCAGTAACTTAGGCCTCCACAACTTAGGGAGACCCTGTTTCAAAATAAAAATTATAATAGGGCTGGGGTGTAGCTCAGGGGCAGAATGCCCCTGGGTTCAATTCCCAGTACCACAACCAACCAACAAACAAACAAACAGGGTCTCACTAAGTTGCTGAGGCTTACCTCAAACCTGCTATCCTCTCTCTCAGCCTCCCAAGTGCTAGGTTTACAGGAGTGTAATCCTAATGTCATAGGCTTTTTATTTATTAAAAAATTCTTAAAAATAATGTGTGTGTGTGTGTGTGTGTGTGTGTGTGTGTGTGTGTTTGTGTGTGTGTGTGTTTTACTGGGGATTGAGCCCAGGGGCATTCTACCTCCAAGCTATATCCCCAGCCCTATTTTTATTTTTATTTTGAAACAGAGTCTCGCTAGGTTGGTGAGAGTCTCACTACTTGCTGAGGCTGTCCCCAGACCTGCCATCCTCCTGTCTCAGCCTCTCAATTACTGGGATACAGGTGTGCGCCACCTCATCTGGCTTAAAAATAATTTTTTAAACAAGAGCAATTTTGCTGAGTGTGTTGGTGTACGCCTGTAATCCCAATACTTGGGAGGGTTCGAGGACAGCCTTGGCAACTTAGTGAGGAGACTCTCAGCAACTTAGCAAGATCCTGTTTCAAAATAAAAAAATAGAAAAGGCTGGCAGTGTAGCTCAGAGGTAGAATGCCCCTGGGTTCAATCACCAGTAACACACGCACACACACACACACACACACAACCATTTTAGTGGAATCTTTGCCTTTTATAGCACTGATATGTATCATGGCTTTTTTTTCCTTCCCACATTGGCTTTTCATTCTTGAATTCCCCTATTATATCATGCAGTAAAGTATGAAACTTTACAGTCTACGTAACTATTTAATAGTTGCACCTATCTTTTTCTCAATGTCAACGAATTCAAGATTATAGTAGGACATATCCTTTTCTTAAAGTAAAAGAATGCAGGAGCAAGACCCAGGATCCACATGGGACAGACCCCTGCCTGGGGCGCTTCTGCCCTTGTGGTACTCTGCCACCTAGTGTCCACACCTGGATAGTGCAGTCTCCTAGTATTCCACAGTCTGAGGATGGAGTACTTCTCTTTCACCATGAGGCCACCACCATCACCATTCCAACCACCCCCAATGCTGCGCCATGAGAAAAAGCGCCGCCATGCTGCTGGGGCAAAGCAGGAGCTCTGGAACCGGACAGTCCTGATGCAGACCCCAGCTTCCCCCACTCATCGGCTGAGACTTGGGCAAGAGACTTGACTTTGTCCAGCCTTAGCCTGTAGGCCTACAGAATGCAGGTGAGGACGATGGCCCTCTAGACTCACAACCACGGAACTTCTAGACAGCCACGTGGGTGTCACGTTGCAAAGATTAAACATCGCAAAGCGCCTGCAAATCACAGACGAATGGAAGAATGAGCGGAGCAACTGCCTGCAGAGCCTTGGTAAGAAGCTTGGTCATCAGTCCAGTCTCTACCCAGCACCCAAGTCCCCTGTTCTGGGGAGCCCAATGGGGCTGAGAAGCAGGACATGGCTGCAAAGGGTGAGGCTGCCTTTGAGTTGCTCTTGTAGTTCCAGGTCCAGATTCACAAAGACAAGAAAGTGATGGGCCCAGCTGAGATCAGAGCCAGCCCTGGTCCTCTTGAGTAGATCCTGTTGTCTGCAACTAAGACCCCCGACCCACCTGGATCTCCTTCCCTCGCGCCCCAGTGATTCCTGTAATTCTCCACGGACGCCTCCTCTTCCCTTCAGCTGGGAAGAGTTCCCTTGTCTGTGAGCTGTCCTTGGCTCTAGGTTCTAACGGAGTCACCGGACCCAAACTGACACACGCCTAGTCCTACCAGACGTTCCCCCATTTCACAGTCAACCTCCCCACATTCTCCAAAACTAATCAAGCCAGGAATTGTCACGGAATAGGGGTAGAGTCCGTTACTTCAAAGGCAAAGGTTTCTTGGATTTAGTACTTAAGTAGCACCACAGGAAAAAAGTTAGGATAGCCAGGCGTGGTGGGGTGCACCTGTAATCTCAGTACTTGGGAGGCTAAGACAGGAGGATCACAGGTTCAAGGACAACCTCAGCAAGTAGTGAGATTTTCATCAATCTAGCAAGACCCTGTTTCAAAATAAAAATAAAAATAAGCCAGGCATGGTGGCACACACTTGTAATCCCAGTATTTGGGAGGCTGAGACTGAAGGATCTGGGTTCGTGGCCAGCCTCAGCTACTTAGTGAGGCCTCCGCAACTTAGTGAGACCCTGTTTCAAAATAAAGAATAAAAAATAGGGCCAGGCGTGGTGGCGCACGCTTGTAATCCCAGTACTTTGGGAGGTGGAGACCAGAGGATCCGGGTTCTTCGCCAGCCTCAGCTCGCTCTCTCTCTCTCTCTCTCTCTCTCTCTCTACCTAGTGAGGCCCTCTGC
>PVJS01041206.1:0-18067 GCA_004027185.1 Glis glis
ATATAAACTATCAACAACAGACTAGACCATATGGAAACCAGAATCTCACTCTTAGAAGACGACCTCTCCAAAAATGAACACATAGTATATAAATCAGAAAAAAACAATTCAAAAGCATGAATTGGACATTGAAGAGATCTCAGCCAGTCTTAAAAGAGCAAACATAAGAATAATAGGCAGAGAAGCGGGATTAGAAGCTGAAACTAAAGGAATCAATAATCTATTCAGAGAAGTAATATTAGAAAATTTTCCAAACATAGAAGGAGAGGTCGATACACACGTACAGGAAACATATAGAACCCCCAATAGACAGGATCAGAGAAGAGGTTCACTATGCCACATAATAATCAAACTGACTAATGTAGAGGCCAAGAAGAGAATCTTAAAGGCAGCGAGAGTAAAAGAGCAAGTAACATTCAGAGGCAAACCAATAAGGATCACACCCGACCTTCCAAACCAAGTCATGAAAGCCAGGAAGGCCTGGAGCAACATATTCCAAACTCTGAAAGAAAACAACTTCCAGCCAAGATTTGTCTACCCAGCAAAGATATCTATCAAATTTGATGGAGAAATAAAAACCTTCCATGACAAACAGAAGCTGAAAGATTTTATGTTTTCCAAACCAGCACTAGAGAAAATGCTCAAAGAGATTAATTACAAAGAAGAAATAATAAGGAAACACCAGAACCAGAAAAAACAGTGGTTTCCATCAAACAACTAGGCAAAGAACAAACACTACCTCAAACAGAAATTAAATCTCAAAGTGTTAGGAATGAAAACCCATCTCTCAATAATCATGCTGAATATAAATGGCCTCAACTCCCCCATCAAAAGACATAAGGTGGAAAAATGGATTAAAAATCACAATCCACCTGCCTGCAAAAAACACACCTTACAAGTAAAGATACACATAAACTAAAGGTGAAGGGGTGGAGCAAGGTAATCCACGCTAACAGAACTCAAAAACAAGCAGGAGTAGCAATTATGATATCAGACAAATTAGACTTCAAACCTAAACTTATCAGAAGAGACAAAGAAGGTCATTTCTTACTGGTAAAAGGAACAATCCAGCAAGAGGATATAACAAGAGCCAACATTTATGCCCTGAACATAGGTGCAACCACTTTCATAAAAGAAACTCTTTGCAACATTAAATCACACATAGATCCCAGTACAATAATATTGGGAGACTTCAACACCAACACACCTCTCACACCACTAAATCAATCTTCAAGACAAAAGGTCAGTAAGATGACTCAGACCTAAGGAATACCATAAATCAAATGGACCTACTAGACACATACAGAATTTTCCACCCAACTATAGCTGAATTTACATTTTTTTCAGCTGCTCATGGAACCTTCTCTAACATAGACCATATCCTAGGCCACAAAGTGAGTATTAGCAAGTTAAAAAAAATGTGACATAATCCCCTGCGTCTTTTCAGATCATAATGGAATGAAACTAGAAATCAACTCTAAGAGACCTCATAAACATGTAGAGATTCAGCACCACACTGCTGAATGAGGAATGGTTCAGAGAAGAAATAAGGGGAGAACTTAAGAAATTCCTAGAAACAAACGAAAACAGAGAAACAACATATCAAAATCTCTGGGACACCCAGAAGGCAGTATTAAGAGGAAAATTCATAGCACTGAGTGCCCACATAAGAAGAACAGAAAATCACCAAATAAATAACCTAATGACACACCTCAAAGCTCTTGAAAAACAGGAACAGTCTAACCCCAAAGTTAGTAGAAGACAGGAAATTATTAAAATCAGAGCAGAAATCAACGAAGTAGAGAATAAAAAACAATACAAAATATCAACAAAACCAAAAGCTGGTTCCTTGAAAAAATAAACAAGATAGATAAACCACTAGCAAACCTAACCAAAAGAAAGAGAGAATCAACCCAAATTACTAAAATAAGAGATGAAAAAGGTGATTTTACCACTGACAGCACAGAAATCCTGAGGATTATCAGAAACTACTTTGAAAAACTATACTCCAACAAAATGGAAAACCTAGAAGAAATTGACAAATTTCTAGACACGTACAACCTTCCTAAGTTGAATCAAGAAGATAAGAAAATTTAAATAGACCAATAGCAATCAAAGAGATTGAAGCAGCAATAAAGAGCCTACCATCAAAGAAAAGCCCAGGTCCGGATGGTTTCGCAGGTGAATTTTATAAAATTTTACAGAAGAACTAATCCCAATACTCCTCAATCTATTCCATAAAATAGAAAGAAACAGGACTCTCCCAAACACATTCTATGAAGCCAACATCACAGTGATACCAAAACCAAACAAAGACAGCTCAAGAAAAGAAAACTACACACCTATGTTGTTGATGAACTTAGATGCAAAACTTCTAAACAAAATACTAGCAACACGCATTCGAAACCACATCACGAAAATCATACATCATGACCAAGTCGGGTTCATCCCAGGAATGCAAGGCTGGTTCAACATACAAAAAACAATCCATGTAATCCACCACATAAACAGAACTAAAGACAAAAATCACATGATCATTTCAATAGCTGCTGAAAGAGCATTTGACAAAATCCAACACCCATTCATGATAAGAACTCTGCAGAGAATCACAATAGAAGGAACATACCTCAACATCATAAAGGCAATATACAATAGGCCCACAGCCAACATCATACTGAATGGGGAAAAACCTCGAGAGTTCCCCGTAAAAACAGGAACAAGACAAGGATGTCTGCTGTCACCACTCCTTTTCAATATAGTACTCGAGACTCTAGCCAGAGCAATAAGGCAAGAGAAGGAAATCAAAGGAGTACAAATAGGAAAAGAGGAACTGAAACTATCTCTATTTGCAGATGACATGATATCATACTTAGAAGATCCAGCAAACTCAACCAAAAGGCTCATAGAACTCATCAACAAATTTAGCAAAGTGTCTGGATACAAAATCAATCCTAAAAAATCAGAAGCTTTTCTGTATGCCAACCATAAAGCCACTGAAAAAGAAATCCAGAAGACATTTCCACTCACGATATCCCCCAAAACAATAAAATACTTGGGAATAAGCCTAACCAAGGAGGTAAGAGACCTCTACAAGGAAAACTATAAAACATTGAAAAAAGAAATTGAAGAAGATCTTAGAAGATGGAAAGATCTCCCATGCTCTTGGATAGGCAGAATAAATATCATCAAAATGGCCATTCTTCCAAAAGTGCTCTACAGATTCAATGCAATACCCATTCAATCACCAAAGTCATTCTTCACTGACATAGAAAAATCTGTCCTCAAATTTATTTGGAACAACAAAAAACCCAGAATAGCCAAAGTAGTTCTCAGCAACAAGAACCATGCAGGAGGCATCACAATACCTGACTTCAAACTATACTACAAAGCCATAATCATAAAAACAGCATGGTATTGGCACAAAAGCAGACACATAGATCAATGGAGCAGAATAGAAGACTGAAACAAATCTACACACTTAGCAGCCAATTGATTTTTGACAAAGGGGCTAAAAACACCCATTGGAAAAAAGATAGCCTGTTCAACAAACAGTGCTGGCAAAACAGGCTAACCATATGCAGAAATATAGAAACAAACCCCACTTTTTCACCTTATACAAGAGTCAATTCAAGATGGATCAAGGACCTAGAAATCAGACCAGAGACCTTGCAGCTACTTGAAGAGGGGATAGGCCCAACACTTCAACACATAGGCACAGGTAATGACTTCCTCAACAAGACCCCAAAGGCACAGGAAACTAAAATGAGGATCAATACGTGGGATTGCATTAAACTAAAGAGCTTTTGTACAGCAAAGGAAACAATCAAGAACTTCAACAGAGAGCCGACAGAATGGGAGAAGATTTTTGCCAGCTCCTCCTCTGATCGACGACTCATATCTAGAATATACAGAGAACTTAAAAAAATCACCACTAAAAAAACAAATAACCCAATCAAAAAATGGGCAAGTGAACTGAATAGACACTTCACAGAAGAAGAAACACAAATGGCCAATAAATGTATGAAAAAATGTTCAACATCATTAGCAATCAGAGAGATGCAAATCAATACTACCCTGAGATTTCACCTAACCCCAATTAGAATGGCGATCATTAAAAACACAAACAACAACAAATGCTGGCGAGGATGTGGAGAAGTAGGAACTCTACTACACTGTTGGTGGAATTGCAAATTAGTGCAACCGCTTTGGAAAACAGTGTGGAGGATCCTCAGAAGAATGGGAATGAACCTACCATATGACCCAGCAATACCACTTCTAGGCATCTACCCAAAAGACCAGAAACCAAACTACCAGACCAATGCATGTGTATCTATGTTTATAGCTGCACAATTCACAATTGCCAAACTTTGGAACCAGCCAAGGTGTCCATCGACAGATGAATGGATCACAAAACTATGGGATATGTACACAATGGAATTTTATGCGGCCATAAAAAAGAACAAAATTACATCATTTGCAGGGAAATGGAGGGCACATTATGCTAAGTGAGATTAGTCAGTCACAAAGAGTGAAAAGTTGTATGTTCTCCCTCATATGTGGAATCTAGGGAGAATGGGATTTAGAAGGGAAACCCAGACAGAGAAGGAGAAAACTTTAGTTGAGCAAAGAAGGCGACCTAACTGAAGGAGATAGGGGAAGAGGGAAATACACTAATGCACATGATGTATATACACATACTTATCAGAATCGATCACTATTCTGAGCATGGAAAGGAGGGAAGGGGGAGGGAATGGGGTGGGATTTGAGGGAGGGCTAAATGAGCAATGTGTGCATGCATGCTTCTGATACCCTGACACTTACCAAAATGTATAACTACAATGCACCAATAAATGTAATACATTTTTAAAAATCACCTCTTAAAGGGCACATCTCTTAATACCACTGGAAAAGGATTAAGTTTTAACACATGAATGTTGGGGGACATTCAGACAGTAGTGTCCTACTCTGGCCACCAAATTCATGTCTTTCTCATGTGCAAAACACATTTCATCCCACCGCAAGATTTTCCAGCATCATCTCAGCATCAACTCAGTATCAAAAGCCCAGAATCACATCTAAGTCATATATGGCTGAGGTTCAAAGATGGGGTACATCCTAAAATGAATTCCCCCTCCATCTGTGAGCCTGTGAAATCAATTAAGTTATGTGCTTCCAAAATACAGTGGTGGGTCAGGCATGGGATAGATATTCCCACTCCGAAGGAGACAAGACCAAAGAGGTAACAGGTCCCACATAATGCTCGAGAATAATCTTTGACTTCACGCCCTGCCTTCTGGACACTCTCAGGCATGGGTTGGGTCCCCACATATTGATGGGATCCCACTCCTACAGCCAGGTGTAACGTATGCTGCAGTTCTTAGGATTTAAGGCCTGGTGCCTACAGCTTTCTCAGGTTAGAGTTGTATGTTGGTAGCTTTGCAGTTCTGGGGTGTCTGAGTCAGCACTGCCCCATGGCTCTACTAGGCATTGCCCTAGTGGAAACTCTCTTTGGTGGCCCTGACCCTGTGGCTCTTCTGAGCATCGCCCCTAGTAGGGGCTGTCTGAAGCATTCTTTGAAATCTTGGTGGAGGTGGCCAGGCCTCTACTACTTGTGCACTCTGCACATCTACAGAGTCAGCAAAACCTGGATGCCCCCAAGGCTCAAGGGGACACATGTGGTGAGCCCCTACTAGGGGTGATGTTCAGAAGAGCCACAGGGTTTAGGCCACCAAAGAGAATTTCCACTAGGGCAATGCCTAGTAGAGCCACGGGGCAGTGCTGACTCAGAGACCTCAGAACTGCAAACCAAGGAGTACCACAACAGAGTTTAGAGAGCAGAAACTCATGGCAGCTCTGGGCAGCAAGACCTGATGTCTCATAGGCTCCCAGGACCCCGTTTTTTTGTGGTACCGGGGATTGAACCCAGGGGCATAGGGCCCCATTTTGTAATGATTCCACTCTTAAGGCCCAGCACTCTAGGCCTGTGCTGGCAGTGGCAACTTCAAAGATCATCAAGATACCTTTGGGATCATTCTCCAATTGTCTTGATGAATAGCACCTGGCTTCCTTCTAGTTACACTAATCTCCGTGTCAAAATTTTTTTTCTTTCTACCATACCCATGGTTTTTCTATCTCAAACAAACTTTTATTCTTTACATGGTTAGGCTGAGGATTTTCAAAATTTTTATGTTCCCTTTGGGTTATAAATTAACCCTTGTTATAAATAAGGGTTATAAAATAACCCTTGCTTCCCTTTGGGTTATAAATTCCATTTTTATTTATTTATTTTTTGGTACTGAGGATTGAACCCAGGGGTATTCTACCTCTGAGCTACACCTATAGCCCTTTTTATTTTTATTTCTTTATTTTGAAACAGGGTCATGCTAAGTTCTGAGGCTGGTCTCGAACATGTGATCCTCCTGTCTCGATCTCACAATTACTGGGATTACAGGTGTGCACCACCTCACCTGGCTCATAAACTACATGTTTAAATCTTTTCTCTCTTCTCACACTTTGCTGTAAGCAGTTCAGAGCAGCCATGCAGCTCTCTGAATGCTCCGCTGCTTAGCAATTTCTTCTGCTGTATATCTTTTTTTTCTGCCTCATATCTTAATTCATCACTCACAAGATCAACCATCCACAAAGTTCTGGGACATGGATATAAGTCAGACAAATTCTTTGCCACTTTATGACATGGATGGCTTTTCCTCCAGTTTCCAATACCTTGTTCCTCCTTTCCATCTGAGAACTCATCAGAATGGCCTTTATTTTGGTTTATTTCTACCAACATCCTGTTCATAACCACGTAGACTGAGGCTTTCTCTATAGTTCTCCTTTTCTAAGCCATCACCAGAATTGCCCTTAATGATCTACTCACAGAAATCTAGGCTTATATAGCATTCATTTCAAAACTATTCCAGCCTCTACCCATTATCCAGTTCCAAAGCCACATTTCCACATTTTATGTACCATGGGATATTTGTTCTAAAACCCTGTGGTAACAAAATTTGTGGATGCTCAAGTCATTTATATCAAATGATGTTGTATTTGCATATGACCTATACACATCTTCCCATATTCCTCAAATAATCTCTAGATTCCCTCTAATACCAATATAATATAAAAGTTATGTAAATAATTGTTATATTGTTTAGCACATAATGACAAGAAAAATGTCTGTATATGTTTAGTACAGATACAATATTATTTCAAATATTTCTGATCCACAGTTAGTGAATCCATGGATGCAGAACCCACAGATATAGAGAGCTAACTCTCTTTGTTGTACCAACACCCGCTTTTCTGATGACAATTTTTAGTCCATTTATATTGCTATATTAAAATGCCTGAAATTGAATGATTTATGAGGAACAGAAATTTATTGCTAATAGTTCTGGAGGCTGGGAGTCTGAGAACAATGTGGTTTGGTGTTTGGTTGGGGCCCACCCTCTACTTCCCACATGGTACCTTGTCTTTGCATCCTCTGGAGGGGAGGAATGCTATGTTCTCAGGTGACAGAAGGTGGGAGGATAAAAAAATGAACTCCCAGCACCAAGCCATTTTAATATCTATTTTGATTAGCACATATTAATTGTACATATTAATGTGATACACTGTCATATTTCCATACATGTATAAAGTGTGCACTGATCATACACATCCACCTGTCTTCCATCAAGCCCTTTTATAAAGTACCTGTCCTCATTCATGAGGACTCTACCCATTCACCTCCCAAAGGCCACAGCTTCCCATACTGTTCCTTCAGGGATTAAATTTCAACATGAATTTTGGAGGGGACAAAAAAATTCAAACCATAGCACCTGTGTTTCTCAAATTTTAATGTGCATTTAAATTACCTGTGGGTCTTATTAAAATGCAGAGAGAACACTATGTCCTTACATGACAAAAGAGCAGGAGGGCTGAAGGTAGTTCCTCCAACCCTTCCACAAAGCACTAATCCATTGGGGAGGGTAGAGCTCTTCTGACCTAATCACTTCCCCAAAGGCCCTATCTCTTAATACCACCACAGTGGGAATTAAGTTTCAACAGTTGAATTTGGGGGGATATTCAGGTCACAGAAGTACAGATGCAATGATTTCCAAATATTTTCCAAAGCATGCGTTATGCATGATTCTGGAGAATAGCCCAGGGACCAAAAGAGTCTACCTTTTCTGTTGTTGACATTCTTGTTATTATAGCTTCAGAAAGTTTATTCAGCTGAGCAAATGCCATAGCACAAGGAACCTGCTGAATGGAACTTCTGAAGACAGGATCTCTTGAGAATTTGGACAATAGGGCAAGAAGTAAAACTCACTTCCACCGGTTCTGGTGTCCCTTCCCCTTAATCCAATTTAAGAAAATAAGAGTGACCTTTCAGCTTTGGCAAATACCCCTGGCAGCCTGACAGTGCTACCCTCATTCCCAAGATTTGGCTTTCCCAGATAGGTCTCCTGTCCCCAGATTTCTCATATTTATAGTCAGACTTGTTATTCTGTCTTTTGAGGGCTAGTTCTTTGGGTCAATCACTATGAAAATGCAATAAGGTTACAAAGGAAAAATGATACATTAGGCCACAAAGTATATTTAACACCTCTGAGAGGGTCCATTCTCTGTATAGCAGAAGGGAAAGCAGATCTCTGACAAGGATAATGGGATATCACAGAGAAATCTTGAGCAAGGGGTTGACAGGAGGAATTAGGATAAAGGAGGCTGATGGTACTGAAAGGACTGGAGGAAGGATGTCAAAGACAGTCAGTCTTTCTGTAGTAGCACTTGAGCACAAAAGAGACAAGAAAGGGACCCTACTGACCTCCCAGCTCCCCCAAGAGAGAAGAGTGATGCGACCACAGAGAACAGCATGGCAGCAAGAGATTTAGCAACAAAAGAGAATTACTTGCACAGTGGCATCTTTGTCAGCCACAAAAAAGTAGATGACAGCTTTTTAAGCAGAAAGAGATTTGACATTTCTTGCTGTTTGTAGATATGTGGCTTCGGTTATCCTGATAAGGATGTATGGGGAGAGAGTAGGGAAAAGCAAGGATAAAGGTATAGTAGGTGGGAGGGGGTGGGGGATGGAGGTGATGGCAAAATCCATCCATAGCATCTAAGGCCCTCATCTGGGATCATCTGAGAAATACTTTGCTCATTGCTCCTCCCCCTTCACCCTTATCTTCTTTCCTCTCCCTCATCTTTATCTCTCCTCTTTATTCCATTCTCCTAGGACTTCTTGTCTCTTTCTGACTTCCCTGCCTGCGTTTCAAAGATGCCAGTGGTCCTCTTTAGTGTGGTTTTGCCTCCAGCCCCATCCCAATCCCAGCTGGTGTCCCTCAGGTCCCATGAGACTGTTGACAGATATTGTTTTCACAGATCAAATCACGTATTGGGCCCAAAGTCTACATAAGCAACATTAAATTATCAGCTCATCACTTCTATTGATGTTATGTATGTATGTGAAATTACCAATTCCAATCCTAATATCATATATGGGGAAGGGGGAGTGGGGAGGGAGCTGGGGGAAGCTCACCAAGTGCTGTGTGCCTGTATGTCCCTATCACTCTGAACTACATTATGATGTGAGACTACAATGCACCAATAAAAGCATAATAAAATATAAAATAAATTAAAAGTGAGCAGCTATATGCTCTGTGTGTTTTTCTAGAGCTGCCCAGGGACTTCTGGTAGCTGCTCACTAGCTTGGCCTCGGGTCCCAGTGGATCTAGAGGGAACAATTTGGATGGTTATGTGTGACCTCTTAGAATTTCTCTGCTTCTCCTTGGTGCCCAGGCTGTTTCTGGTTACCCCCTCTGGTGGTCTGCAAGAACTTCTCCAGAACAGGATGCAGCTTCGATAGCCACTCCAACAAAGAGGCTGGGAACACAGAAGGAATCTCCCCTTAGCCAGCACCCCCTTCCTCCTCTTCAGCATCAACCTCTTCTTCCCATTCCCTATAATACTAGACTAAGAGAATATAAGCTCCTAGTGCCTGCTGTAGGGACTTCAGAGATCAGATCTTTGTGGGGATTGAACTGGAACAGAAAGTCATGCTGGGCACTCAACTCTCCCAATCTACTGATTTTTTTTTGTAAATACAAGAAGGGTAGGAGTGGCTGTGAGTTAAGAGAGAGAAGTGAGGCTAGGCTTCTGCTCAATTGCATGAGACTGGTGTCACCTCCTTGTGGATTGTGTGAAAATAGATGAGCCCACACTGTCCTCTGTACCTGAAGGGCCATTGGGAAGAGGGTGTGGGGAGCAGGCCCCCATGTCTCTTCTTTTCGCCTCTCCTAGAGACTGGAGTGGTGGAGAGAAAACACTTTCCCATAGATGTTTGGGAAATCAAGCATTTCCCCGAGATTCAAAAGCAGTCAGGGGCTCCTAGGCTCTGATGACTTCCTTCACCCAAAAGTTCAGCTGCTGCTGCAACTCACAGCTGGCATGACCAGCAGGAAGGGGCTCTCCTGGACAAAGCAAAGTCCTAATAGTTGGAGGGGTGACAAAGTGGAGGTAGGAGTCAGTGCATTAAAATGAAGAGTAGGAGGCTCTTGTAAGAGTTACCCAGAAAGTCCAATGTTCTCTGAAACGTGTGATACTTCACCTTCCTGTAAAATAATGCACAGAGTAGGTGTTCAAGAAATGCTCACTGAATTGAAAGGGAGAATGGAACAATATCCTTTGAAGACCACTCCCTAATTTCTATTCAGCCCATAAGTCTTGAAGACTTCCTAAATCACATTGTATCTGAGTTACAGCTATAATACATGTCGGGAGAATATTCCCTTTCAACAAAAGCAAGCATCATTTGTAACATGCATTAAACCCTAAATGGCCAATGGATTGTTTGAGATGCAAAGACATGAAATGACTCAAGATTTAAAAAAAAAAGATTCTACAGTCAAATGAGGAAGAAGATGAAAATAGAATTCTGGTATCTAACTCCAATTTCACCACTAGAATAGCTTTTATGCCTTTGACTACAATGGAGAGAATAAAAATTCCATGTTTTTGATAACATTACATATTACTAATTTAAAGATGGTCAGTTCACCAAAAGCAGGAATAGGGAATTAGCATTATGGTAACTCATCACATGTGAAAGTTTCTGCCCCCAACCAAGTTATATTTCTAAGAACTTTATATAGAATTGTAACAATTCTAATTATAATAATATTTTGCATATGTTCATGATTAAGAACATGCGATATCTCTTCTTATGTGTTTCCATGGCACATTTCTCCTTGAATACAAGTATCTTTTTCATTTTATGAAATGCTAAGTATTACAGTGGTTCCCTTTGCACATTCATTTTCATTCTTGAAAACAATTTTTTAAAAGCTTGCATTCATGGATTTATAGAAGCATGCTTTACTTTTAATGACACTGTATCCAAGATGTTGCTAGCCAAGCCCTAATTATGTTTCTGATTTCTGTCTCTCCTTTTTTTTTCTTTTTTTTCTGTCTTGTAATTATAAATAGTGTAATGTTCAACTTGCCTGGCTTACATTTAGGACTCTCCCTAAAGGCCCTAGCGGAGGACCTGGGGATAAGCCAGGATTTCACAAGTTTGGTTTGGACATGCACCCCAGAGGTTTCCCGAGACTAACATCTGCCAAGTTGGCCCAGCAATCTACCAAGAATCACTTCTCCTGCTGTGCTCTATCCCTGGGACTTTCAGGGGACCTATTCAATTGGGCCCTTGTCTTCTAAGAGGCACAGGTATGCTGGTATCTGAGGTGTAGCTAAACAAACCCAGCAGGGGATGGAGAGCTGCCTAGGTTACTCCCAACAGAAGAAAGCCATTCTCCTCATCCACCTCTCCACACGATTTCCAGCAAATATCGGGCACTCAATTACATAGGAAAAGACATATTCATAGGGCTCCTGGAGCTCCTGTTCTGCAAAGGTCAGGAACATGCTCAACTAACAGACACACAAACACAGACAACATGTCTGTTTCTATGTCTAGCCCCTTTTTCTTTTCTTTTCTTTTTCTTTCTTTCTTTCTTTCTTTCTTTTCCTTCCTTCCTTCCTTCCTTCCTTCCTTCCTTCCTTCCTTCCTTCCCTCCTTCCTTCTTTCCTTTCCCTTCCCTTCCCTTCCCTTCCCTTCCCTTCCCCTTCCCCTTCCCCTTCTCCTTCCTTCCTTCCTTCCTTCCTTCCTTCCTTTCTTTGTTTCTTTCTTTCTTCTTTGGTACTGGGGATTGAACCCTGGGCATTCTACCTCGAGCTCCACCCCCAGCCTCACTAAGTAGCTGAGGCTGGCCATGAATCTGGATCCTCCTGTCTCAACCTCTCACGTACTGGGATTACAAGCATGTGCCACCATGCCCGGCTTAGCCCCTTTCTTTCTAACTTCTCTCTCATTTGATCTGTTCCCCTCACTTCCTTTCTTAACCCCTGGAAATAGCTGGGGGCAGGGGAGAGACACACAGACAGAAAAAGACACACAGAGAGAGAGAGAGAGAGAGAGAGAGAGAGAGAGAGAATGGAAAGGGTTTGTGGAGATGATAGAAAGGCAGGTATTTCTCCAGGTCCTAGCATATATCTTCTCTGGTTTCTCTTCACCTTCAAAGAAACAGATAGTAATAGGCACCATACAATAAATCCTTATCATTTGTAAGTGCTTTCCATATATCATTTCATTTAATTCTTTTAATAACTCTGCAAGCTGGCACCATTGCTCATATTTTACAAGTGAGAAATACATGAACCTGAAATTGATTTTGAGGTTCAGCAAGGCTAATCAAGGAGAGTCAGGCCACTGGAGTTCAAATATTGGCTCTTCTATCTACTTACTAAGGGACCCTGGGTATGTTGCTTATCTCTGTGTTTTGGCTGTCACAGTTACTCTAACCTAGAAAGGTACATAGCCTGTGAAACCCTTGCCAAGAACTTATACTTCACTCATTTGTTAAATTCCTAGGTGCCAACTTGCTGGTAGAAAGGAACCAATCCAGATGTGCTTCAGGATCCTCCTTCTCTTCCACATGTGCTTCATGCATTTAGCCAAAGATCTTTGGAAGATTTGGTTAGTGGATATTTTAGGTCACTCATTCATTGTACAATTAAACAAACAAAAAATAAACAAAAACTACCTACCTGATGTAGACTCTGCTAGGCATTGAGGGATAGTAATGATAAGACATAGTCCCTGGTCTTACTGAACGTTCATTGTAATGCTAGAGACAGACACTAATCACATTTTCACACAAACAAATGCAAAACTGTAGTTACAACAAATGCTACAATAGACCCAATGGACAAGTTCATTGTACTATGAGTGAAGGATGCCTGGAAAGTTGTTTAAGAAGCGATCATAAAGGTAAAATCTGGAGAAAGTCAGGGAGACCATTTTCAAGAAAAGAAGAAAGATTTGTTAGAGAAAGAAGTACAATTGTCCACTTTATCTATGATTTTGCTTTTTGAGGTTGCAGTTACCCATGGTCAACCATGGCCTAAAAATATTAAATGGAAAATTCCAGAAATAAACAGTTCATAAGTTTTAAATTGCACACTGTTCTGAGTAGCAGGATGAAATCTCATACCATCCTGCTCTGTCCTTCCCAGGACACAAATCATTCCTTGATCCAGTGTATCTATGCGAAATACACTACCCACCCATTAGACATTTAGCAGTCACTCAGTTATCTGATTTACTGCTGTGGTATCACAATGCTGTGTTCAAGTAATCCTTGCTTTACTTAATAATGACCCCAAATTACAAGAGTAGTGATGTTGGCAATTTGGATATGCTAAACAAAAGCCATAACGTGCTCCTAATTTTGAAATGGCGAAAGTTTTTGACTCAATAAGGAAAGAAAAAAAATTCTATGTTGAGATTATTAAGATCTATAGGAATGAATTTTCTATCCATGAAATTGAGAAGAAGGAAAAAAATGTGTGCTAATTTGGCTGTCATATTTCAAAGTGCAAAAGTTATGTCATAGTATATGATAAGTGCTTAGTTAAGATGGGAAAGTCACTGAACACATGTATGCAGATATGTATGTATGGGTGTATGTATGTATAGGAGAAAATAGTATATGAAGATTTTGGTACCATCTGTAATTTTAGGAATACATTGGGAGTCTTGGAACATATCCTCTGTGAATAAGTAGAGACTACCATAGCTTGCACTTTGTAGTAGCAAATAGTAGAGCAAATATGAATAACTGAAGGCAGGTAATTGTGACCAGAGTGCAAGAATGAGCAGTGTGTGGTAGAGTATGGTCAGTGTGTCAGGCTAGCAGCATCTTTTTGAGTATACAGGCATGTTTGGCATCCTTTAATCATAGGTGATAGCACATCAAAGATTTCCCAGGGCAGTCATGAATTCAAATAACACATTCATAGCATCAGTACATGTGCTGTAATTTGTAATTTAGAGAATATGGTAGTTATATTTATTTTGAGCTCCTCGACCCACATCTACTGTGTGGGACGAATGAGTGGGCCACAGGAGGTTTTTAAATAGTGAAGGGGGCTAAGATTCAGCAGACAGTTGGCCCTCCATATAGGCAGGTTCCACATCCATGGAGTCAATCACTCTCGGATCAAAAATATTTTTAAAATAATTTCAGAAAGTTCTATGCTGAATTCATGCAAATGAGGCAATACTTAGGCAATACCCTACTATAGTACTCTAACACTTAGCAGATCTTCAGTCTCTCTCCAGCAGTCATTCAAGCATTGTTCAAGATATATCTCATTTGTGTACTATGTCATCAAGCCTATGATGGTTGTATTTGTACTGAACATGTATAAACTTTTTTCTTATTATTTTCTAAATAATATAGTATAATAACTATTTACATAACATTTACATTATATTTGGTATTATAAGTAATCTAGAAATGATTTAAAGTATATGGGAGAGCCAGGCATGGTAGAACACACCTGTAATTCCAGTACTTGGGGGGCTGAGACAGGAAGATCTCAGGTTTAAGACCAGTCTCAGCAACTTAGCAAGACTCTCAACAACCTAGTGAGACCCTGTTCTAAAAAAAACCAACCAACAAAAAGCAAAAATAAAAAAGGGCTCGGGGTATAGCTTGGAGGTAGAATGCCTCTGGGTTTGATCCCCACAACAAAAAAAAATAAATTATATGGGAGGATGTACATTGCTTATATGAAAATATGTCATTTTACATAAGGAACTTGAGCATTCATGGATTTTGGTATCCAAGAGAGAACCAATAACTACTGGATACTAAGGAATGTCTACTAGGAAGGAGACATTTACATAAAATGGGGACTTCTGCTAAGGGCCTTTCTCATTGATTCCTTATCACCATCTGAACCTCCTCTCTATTTCCCCAACCCCACTTCATCCCATTGAAGGCCCAAACACTTGACAGATGGGCTAGGACCAGGGTTGGTTATCTAGCGGCAGGAACTTGAATTGGTCAGTGTAGTGACCTAGAACCTTAAGGAACAGGAAAAGCCAGGGTATGAGGGCAAGCTTGTTCTTAGCACTGACAAGGTCAAAAGCTAAATGTGGCAAACCTAATGAGTGAATGTAAGGCCACAAGCAGGGGATACTTCCAAGAAGATTTGGAGCCAGGTGGGAAGTGAAGAGCAAGGGCAGGAGCAAAGTGAGAAGGTTCAAGGTGATTGCCTCAAATGAGGCCCTGAGGTCTGGGACTTGTTTTCTTTGGCCACCTGCCATGTAGTTGGCCCAGTGTGATGGCATGGGGCCAGGACTCCCCCTGGTTTGTCTGGTGAGAAGCTGTGACTTGTTTGTTTGGGAGCATTCTTGAGGTGGGAGGCTGGTTCCCACCAGTACTCTGCCAATCCACAGCCTTCCTCTTATACCAGCTTTGCAACAGGCTGATGTGGAACTGAGGGTTTCAGCACCTCCTCTTCCACCAGCCTGCAGTTGGCATGGGGCTCTAGGGAAGCATATGGGCAGGCTGGGCATAACCAAGGGTGTGGGAAGCCACCTGCCCATTGTATGAGTAGGACGAGTGGAAATGAGAAAGCAAAGAGTGTCATAATTTCCCGAACTGTAAATAGACCCAGCAATGTCTGCGAGCACTTAGTAGGACAGATGTGGTGTAAGGTGGGAGGCAATAATGTTCAATGGTTAAAAGTATGGGATTTAAAGGCATACAGATCTGAATTCAGATTCCACCTCTATCACATGATGGCTGCATGACCTTAGGTGAGTAACTCAACCTACTGTGCTTCAACTTCCACAACTGAAAATTAGAATAGTAATATTTATTGTTAGATTATTTAAGTAAGGGAATGCATGTATACTATGTAGCACTGCACCTGATATGATATGTGTTAATAAGTAGCAGTGGTTATTTTTATTGGGTGCAACCTCCCATCTGAATTGTTTCCTCAAGTGCTTGGACTCTATAGAGTTGGAATGGTGCTTAGCAATGCAGAAAAGTGGCAAGGATGGAACTTGGTATGGCAGTGGTTAGGTTTAGGGTGCATTATGGATGTAGGAAACTTCTGAGTAGGGGCTCTCAGCAGCGCTAAAATTGGGCAAAGCAGTCATGATGCTGCACGATGTGTACTAGCAAAGGTTTGGTCTGATGGCCCTTTGCAGTAGCCCAGGGCTGGATCATTGAGCGGTAGGTCTGAGACTTGGCTGTGCAAGGCTAGCTGGAATAGCCAAGAACAGGCAGAACCAGAAGGTGAATGCAAACCTTTGCCTGGGAAGTACTGGCGATCCCGATGAGAGGAGCAGAGATGATCAAGTCTGGGAGACCAATGTGAAGACAGACAAAGGATGCACAGCCAAGATCAGAGGGCGAGTTCCTACAGAGAACAGTCCAGAGGGAATGAGGAGCCAGAGCAGCAGCAAAGAAGTGGCTTCAAGGTGATTGCCATGAAAGGACACATAAAGTCTGGCATTTGGCTCATTTGGCTGCCAGCTGAGTAGTGTGTGGGTGGCTTGGCTTGGGTTGGCTGGTGTATGCTGGGGCAGACAGTGTTAACAATCCTATCAGATATAAAGCCATTTGTCTTATGTCATACAACTCATTGCTTGCAAAGATATGAAAGTGGGAACAATCCCTAAGAGGACAGCTGAGATAAGATGAAAAGTAACGCAGTTTCTCCAAGGGAGGGGGATAGCGCGGGGACAGAAGCCATAAGCACAAGAGAATGTGGATAGTTGTTATTTTCACAGAGACTATGTAGATTACATTAGAATTGCCACATCATATGGGATACAGTAAAGCTTAGTAGTTAAGGAGTACTTTCTGGAGCCAGAATACTTGGATCCAAAAATAAGCTCTATCACTTATCAGCTGTAGGACCTAGAACAACTTACTTAACTTACCAGTGTCATAGTTTTCTCATCTGTAAAATGAACAAAAGTACAGTCATCCCTCAGTATCTAGACAGACGTTGGTTCCAGGATCCCTTGTAGATACCAAAGTACCTTATATAAAATGATGTAGAATTTACATAGAATCTATGTGCACATTCACATGTACTTTAAATGATCTCTAAATTACTTATAATCAAAATACCAATGTCATTCTTCACAGACCTAAAAAATTCAGTCCTAAATTACATATGGAGACACAAAAGATCCAGAATAGCCAAAGCAATTCTCAGCAATAACCATGCAGGAGACATCATAATTCCTAACTTCAAATTATACCACAGAGCTATAGTAATAAAACAGCATGGTACTAACACAAAAACAGACACATAGGCCAATGGAGCAGAACAGAAGATACAGAAACAAATCCACACACTTATAGCCAATTGATTTTTGAAAAAGGTGCCAAACATATACACTGGAGAAAAGACAGTCTTTTAAAAAATGGTGTTGGGAAAAGTGGTTACACATTTATAGAAATATGAAATTAAATCCCTACCTCACACCCTACACAAGAGTCAACTCAAGATCAAAGACTTGGAAAGTAGACCAGAGACTTTGAAATTACTAGAGGAGGGCATAGGTTCAACACTCCAACATATAGGCACAGGTAGAAAATAAGACCCCCCCAAACCTCAGCAACTCAAAACAAGAATTAATAAATGGGATGGCATTAAACTAAAAAGCTTCTGCTCATCAAAGGAAACCATTAAGAGTCTAAAGAGAGAG
>PVJS01041207.1:0-18067 GCA_004027185.1 Glis glis
CTGGCCACGAACCCGGATCCTCTGGTCTCCGCTTCCCAAAGTACTGGGATTACAAGCGTGCACCACCACGCCTGGCACACCCCAGCCCTTTTTACTTTGAGATAGGGTCTCGCTAAGTTGTCCAAGCTGGTCTCAAACTTGTGGTTCTCCTGTCTCAGTTTTCCAACTACTGGGATCACAGACATGCAACACTGCACCCAACTAGGGATGAGTTCTTTCTAAAGGCCACATTAGGAAACATAATTCTCAAATTTTCTAAGTCAACTGTATATATTTCTTTATGGTTACCCGTGAGTCCCCAACTTACATTTTTTCACCTCTGTATTATTACTGGACCTGATCTAACCCAACTTCAACATTCCTCACTCATGTTTGTAGAATCATTGCTAAAAGAAATTCAGAAGTCCTGTGGTGCTACACGCCCATAATCCTCAGCAATGTAGCGAGACTCTCAGCAACCTAGTGAGACCCTATTTCAAAACAAAAAATAAATAAAGGGCAGGGTGTGTAGCTCAGAGGTAGAGTGCACCTGAGTTCAATCCCCAGTATACCCCCCCCACACACAAAAAGAAGTCATAGTCAATTCTCCCCTAAGTTTATGTAAGTGGTGGAAAAAAACGCCCATTCAGTGAGCTCCATGTTACTATAAACTCCATACTTTCCATATCAAATGAGTTTACAGAAAAGTAGACAATTAATATTGCATTGTATGCATACATTTTATTTTATATTTGGTGCTGGGGGTTGAACCTACGGGCATTCTACCTCTGAGCTACGCCCCCAGCCCTATTTTACTTTTATTTGGAAACAGGGTCTCAGTAGATTAATGAGAGTCTCACTACTTGCTGAGGCTGTCCTCAAACTGAGATCCTCCTGTCTCAGCCTCCCAGGTACTGGGATTACAGGTGTGTGCCACCATGCCCAGCTATGCATAAGTTTTAAAAAGGTAATATTCATAAATTGATATGAAAGCTCAGTGAATAAATCCACTGAGTATTAAAACTAAGTATTTCTCTGGTATTTATTTATTTATTTATTTATTTATTTATTTATTTTTGTGGTACTGGGGATTGAACCCAGGGGTATTCTACCTTCGAGCTACACCCCCCGTTTGATTTTATTTCTTATTTGGAAACAGGGTCTTGCTAGGTTGATGAGAGTGTCTCACTACTTGCTGAGGCTGTCCTCGAACCTGCAATCCTCCTGTCTCAGCCTCCCAAGTTACTGGGATTACAAGCATGTGCTACGACGCCTGACTTTCTTTGGTATTTAGAATCCTCACTGCTAAGCTCTGAATCCCATTGTGTAGAACTGATTTCTTTAATACTTCTCAATGATCTCTAGAGGATTCCCATAAAATTGGAAATTCAAATAAATTTTTGAATACATTTAAATTTATAATTTTATTCTTTGATGTTATTTTACAGTCCCTTTCCTTAATGTTTTATATTTTAACTTTTTCCTTTTTCTTTTGCGGTACCGGGGATTGAACCCAGGGGCGTTCTACCTCTGCGCTACACCCCCCGCCCTATTTTTTTATACTTTATTTTGAAACCGGGTCTCACGAAGTTGCGGAGGGCCTCACTAGGTAGAGAGAGAGAGAGAGCTGAGGCTGGCCGCGAACCCGGATCCTCCGGTCTCCGCCTCCCAAAGTACTGGGATTACAAGCATGCGCCACCATGCCCGGCTATATTTTAACTTTTTCTTTAAAAAACACATTTGAACTTTGTTTTTAACAAAAAATGCAGACAATTTTAAAACTATTTAAAGCTTTTAAGCTGGATTTAAAAATAGATGTAAATAATAATTTTTCATTTTCAGGATGAGGCATAAACATTAAGGGAATCAATGATAAGATTATTTGTCTAATACCAGCCTAAACAGAGTCACAGATAAAGCCGGTTTCTTTCACATCAGGATATAGTTCCTTAAAGCCTATTTATTCATGGCATACACTCTTTATTTTCTTTTGAAACATTAGCACAGAATGACAAATGTATTTTACACTAAATTTAAGAGACCTCTCCGATCTATGAATTAATGTCATAGACCTAAGAATTATGTTTTAATAATTTTACTTGAGATGTAAAAGTGTAAAATTCTAACTAAATACAAAGATATACTGACACATACTAAGGAAGTATTGTTTGTGCTCTTGTCTTGCTTAATTAAAGTGCCCTAGTTTGGTATGAACAATGTAGCTTCACAATAAAACTGACCCTCAAGGGCTAAGCTTGTACAGTTGTGCCATCACTTTTTTTTTTTGGCGGTACTGGGAATTGAACCCAGGGGCATTCTACCTCTGAGCTACATCCCTATTTTTTATTCTTTATTTTGAAACAGGGTCTCACTAAGTTGCAGAGGGCCTAAGTAGCTGAGGCTAGCTATGAACCTGGGATCCTGTTTCAGCCTCCCACGTACTGGGATTACAAGCGTGCGCCACCACGCCTGGCTGTCATCATCTTTTTTGATGGCAGGCACCTTTGAGAATCTAATGAATGTAAAGGAGCCTCTTTCCAGAAACTTCCACAGGTGCTCACAAGATTTTAATATAATGTTGAAGGGAAGGGTCATTCTGAGATCTATCAACTCCAGGGAATTAATTGCTGCCACTGAACATTATATGACAAGACTGCCTTAAAACACAATACATTGGTATTCAGCCCCCAATGAGATTGAGAAGGGTAACAGACAGGCAGTTTGGAGCTTCAAGATACAAGTGAATGCTGCCTGCCATACTGTACCTTCTGTCATGAACTTTACCATGGCCACAGTAGCCTAATTCTGCTAATTGTCTATCACTGCTCTATAATCCCAAGATACCAGGCCCTGTGCCATCTCATTCTTACCAAGATCTCCATGTATTACCTATACTCTGCAAGCTGATTTGATCTAGTTTAGTCACTGTTGCCAAGAAGTTATCCAGTCTTCCCTTTAATCCCAGTACTTGGGAGGCTGAGACAGGAGGATCCGGGTTCGCGGCCAGCCTCACCTATTTAGTGAGGCCCTCTGCAACTTAGTGAGACCCTATTTCAAAATAAAGAATAAAAAATAGGGCTGGGGTTGTAGCCTGGAGGTAGAATACCCCTGGGTTCAATCCCCAGTACTGGAAAAAAAAAAAAACTTCAAGTGACACAACTTAGGGCTTCAGAAGGCAGGCCATTCCAGTTTCAGGCAAACCTGAAAAACTACAAAATTCTTTTCTAATTTGACTAGCCTGGTTTGGGGATGTTTTCAATACTGCCCTAACTGAACTTCTTTATCTACTTGCCAACAGGTAACAAAATAGCTTACAATTCAAAGTATCTAAATCTAAAAACCTGGAGCAAACATATTTAGCTCTATTTTTGCCAAACAGAAAAGTCAGATTTATGCTGAAAAGCAAGCACTTTCTATTTGAAACTTAAAGTGTAAGAGGGAGCCAGGTATGGTAATACACACCTGTAATCCCAGTGTTACGAGGCTGAGACAGGGGCATCAAAGGTTAGAAGTCAGCCTCAGCAATTTAGCAAGACCCTGTTTCAAAATTTTAAGAAAAAGGGTGGGTGGGAGAGTAGCTCAGAGGTGGAATGCCCCTGGGTTCAATTCCCAGTACCTAAATAAATAAAAACACAAGAGGGATCAGTATTAATTCAAGATCCAAGGTTTCCATATGTACAGCATTTCCTAACTCATTAGGCTTCTTCTCTCTGCATAAAATTTTTAAAAAATACATCAGCATTAAAAGATTAAAATTTGGTGGCGCACGCTTGTAATCCCAGTACTTGGGAGGATGAGACTGGAGGATCCGGTTTCGTGGCCAGCCTCGGCTACTTAGTGAGGCCTTCCGCAACTTATCAAGACCTTGTTTCAAAATAAAGAATAAAAAATAGGGCTGGGGGTTTAGCCCGGAGGTAGAATGCCCCTGGGTTCAATGCCCGGTACCACACACACAAAAAAAAGATTAAAATTTCAAAATTAACATCAATTCTGTCTGCAAATAGTTCATTCTCTACATTGCTATTTATGACTGTGACTCCATAATAAACAGTTATAATCAATGTAATATAAATATAGTAGAAATCATTATTTATTCATTAGATAAAGCCTGGCTTTCGAGAATTAGGAGTTGTCTCAGTCACCTTCAACAGCTCCCTTTTTGCAATTAAAAAAAAAAAACTACTGAAACCTATGCATTAATAAGGTCCATTTATCATATATAAGGCAATCTGTTACATACTGTTTTCTTTGAAAGCAAAATTAATATAAGCAAATATACTTGATATTTTCTTCCTTAAATAATCTCACACCACCACTGGACAAAAAATGCTCATATTTTGCAAACAATGATTGATTTGCTAAAATCAGATAAAAATTAACAGACAGTTAATTGGTTAAACCAGCAAATCTAATTTTCAAAGGGGATCGATCTCACTTTCCTGGGCTAAGTCTCAGGAAGCCAAACAAAGCAAGTCCTAAGGAGCAGTCTACCTTGTAAAGAGCTTCTCTTTGGCCCTTCAATACTTATACTTCCTGCATGGGACAAAACAGTTCCAACTACATGAATTCTGCCTTATTTTGCAAACTGTATTAGACTATTTCAATGAGTTTATATGATAAGTATACCATACTCCTTTGGTAAGAAATATATTTCATGATAAGTAACTGCTTCTCTGCAGTCCGTGGAGTGGTGTTTAAAACATGAGAAACACAAAAAAACAATCCCAGCCTAAAAAAACAATACCACACATGCCATCTTATCACAACTACATTATATACTGACAGCACTTAAAAGCTCAGGAAGACAATCCTCTGAGCATTTCTCTTATGATAAAAATCGTCTATTTTTTCTATCTAGTTGATTCGTCCAGCCAAAAATGGTTTCATTCACCACAAAATGTGTAGCGTAAAACTTTCTTACATTTTACATTGTAAGATACCCCATTATTTAAAACGGAACCAAAATCAATCCAGTTTATATTTTCACTCAGGCAAATTTTGTCAACCTCGAATTAGTTTAATGAAGTCTGCTTTTTAACACAAAGTTCTTTCACTGGCTTGTTATTAATATAAAACTGCATGCTCGAAATAGATTACTTCAAGCAGGCACTATAGATACCCAGTCTGTCAAGCACTGCCCCACCCCTTGGAAGAGTGGATGACTGGAACATTTTAACGCACTCCATCACGTAGTAGTAGAACTACAGAAACTTCACACTGGTGTCAGTAGTTGCACATTTCCAGTGGAGTTTTTAAATAGATTGTGCCTTATCCTTAATACCGAACATTTAAGGTACACCGAAGAAATGGATAACCACAGACCCTGTAAGATCGCCCTTCCAACACGCGCTTGCATACTTTTCTCATTACTCTCAACGTGAAGTCAGCAAATGTAAAGAATTAAAGAGTTCCCTGCTTCCCGTTGCTACGCAATTAAGTCTATAATTGGGAGGCTCGAATTGCTACCTTCTGAACGACTCGGAGTAACAGAACAAGATGCAAAGGGGAACCGGTCAATTTAAGTACGGCCAGACGTCGCTTTTTAAATCTTTTGGGATGCCGACTGCCCGAGTCCGCCCCTCCTCCCCCGGCCTCTTTCCTCTCCGCCCCTCCCCCCTTTCTGGGGAGTCGCTACTTTGACGCGGTGGGGATCCGCCACTCACCGAGCTTTTCCACCAACTTCAGCATCACCCCTCCGATGTGCACCTCCCCGGTGACTCTCAGGGTGACATCGCGGTTCAGGTCCGTCACATGGACGCTCAGTTCCCACGTCCCATCGGCGTAGCAGCCATCTGGCATCCTTATCCCGTCCAGAGCCATGGCTCCTTCCTGCGGGCGCGGAGGAAATGGCTCTCGTCAGCGTCACTCCCCCAGGGGAAGACAAATCCCACTAAATCGGCGGCGCCGGGCGCGGGCGGAGGCGGCGGGCGGGTGCGGCGGCGCTCGGCGTCCGAGCCGCGTCTCCCCGGCGCCCTCGCCCGGGCCCTCGCCCTCGCCTAGCGGACCGCGCGGCCTCACCTGCCGGCCCGGCCTCCCCGCCCGCCCGCCCGCCCCGCGCCCTCACCCTCACCCTCACCGCGCTCCTCGCGCTCCGGCTGGCGCGGCCACAGGCGCTCTCCCGTCCCGGCGGCTAATGGAGTCCCTCGGCCGCGGCCCCTCGCCTGGCTCCGCGCTCCTCCCGCTCTCCCCGCCCCTCAGCCCGTCCGGCCCGAGCGCGCTCCCGCCGCGCCCCGCCCCGCCGCGCCGCGCGCCCCCGGCCTCGTCCGCCCGGCCGCTGGCGGTGCGCGCGCTCGCGGAGGGGCGCGCTCGGGCCGGGCGGGCGGGCGGGGGCGCGGCGGCAATCTCAGCCCGGCGGAGCGCTGCCCTTTTATGGAAATGAAGGACCCGGCGCAGGGATGGAATCCAACATCCGGGCTCTCGGCGCGGGACTGGGGAGGGGGAGCGAGGGGAGCGGGCGGCCCCCGGGCGGGGCGGGCGCGGGGCGCGGGGCGCGGGCCCGGGCTGGACGCGCCCGCCGCCGAGTGTCCGTGCGCCCCCCGCGGAGGGGGCATCCGTGAGAAGCCGACACAGGGTATTCCCAGGGCAAGGTCGTTTGGGGGGACGAAGTCCTCCCGCCCCCTCCCCACGCCTGGAGCGGGTCCAGAAGTCTCGGGGCGGTGAGAGGTGCCGCACCCCGGGAGCTGGAGAGAGGAGTTGGGGGTGTTAGAAACTTTAGAAAGTAAATGCCCAAGCCAGCTCCGTGAACATCCCACTAAAGAATGAGAAAGCCCGGAGGGAGGTGAACCGCCCAAAATTGCTTTGCAAGCAATGTCCGGCACAGTCGGCAACTCCTACCGAACTCCCAGGAGTTTGCAAGCGTTCTTAACCCATTCAGACGCAGTGTCCAACCAGAAGCGAGTCGCAGACGTCGTCGGACGCTCTTGCTTTAGGGGGAAAAAAATCTCAGTGTTATCTACGGGATTGACTCAGAAACCGCTTCCTCGGCCTCTCTCTGGTTATTTGTACGTATTTTTGTATTTTTATCCGCAATTTAGAACTAACAGTCTGAAGGCTTTTAGATGTACCTACATCTTCCACCTCACCCTCAGCCACACCTTGAAGGAATTTTAATAGCTCTGGAACCGTGCCTGCAGATACAGGGCAAAAGCTAAAGAACTTTACCTGTTAAAGTTAGTGATGGAAAGCGGTCCTATTTCCCACTTTACTTCCACTTCCCCTATTTAGTGTCCTCTGTGGAGGGCACTGTTCAGAAACAGCAAGCTGGGGAAACATACCCTAGCAAATGCAGGGCTCAGAAAAGTTTTAAGGTCAGGAAGACTCTTAACATAAGACACATCATGAAAGATCCCACTTTTAAAAGTCTCATGGTCTTCTGGGATTGTCTCAAACACCTGGAAGGGAACCCACCAGGCAAGTATCCTTTTTTGTTCAACAACACAACTGGGAAGGGGGGGCCTCAAGAAAGGGGTAGGGTGGGTCCCATAAAGGAGTGAAAGCGGCGAAATTTAGTCAGATGCCAGAGGTTTGGCACACACACACACACACACACACACACAAACAGAAAACCACTATAGTAATTTTAGCTAGTCATCATGGAGAAATTGATGCCTTCTCTCTAGTTATGCGTGTTCCAAATAGTTCACTTGGAAGCAGTATGAATGCCCAGGCAGGAAAAAGGAGTGTTTACATAAATTATCATGTTGCAAATATATAGGAAAACGTTTTTAATAAAATAGAATTGCTTGTTAAGGTAAAAAAAAAACCTGTACATGCAGCTGTAAACCAAGAGTGTATCTGTTTTTAAATATGCAGAGAGCTGGCACACTTGTAATCCCAATACTTGAGAGGCTGAGATCGGAGGATCGCAGGTTCGGGGCCAGTCTCAGCTACTTAGCGAGGCCCTTGGCAACTAAGTGAGACCCTGTTTCAAATTAAAGAATAGAAAATAGGGCTGGGGGTGTAGCTTGGAGGTAGAATGCCCCTGGGTTCAATCCCCAGTGCCACACAAAAAATATAAATAAATAAATATGCAGAGAAAAAAGACTGGAAAGAAATACACTAATATGCTAAGAAGCTACCAAGTTGTTGAGATCATGGGAGATATTTTTCCTCTTTATTTTCCACAAACTCAACAGGGCATGGTGGCCCACACCTATAATTCCAGTACTTGGGAGGCTGAGACTGGAGGATCACAGGTTTGAGACCAGCCTCAGCAACCTAGCAAGACCCTGTTTCAAAAAAAAGGGGGGGAGACTTGGGGGGTGTAGCTCAGATATAGAATGCCCCTGGGTTCAATCCCCAGTACCACACACACACAGTTTGCACCTAGTACTTTTCTATCACCACCTAGAATTGCCTCCAGCATCACAATTTCTCTGTGCATTCCATTCCACAATGATAGAACTGATGGATACAGTAGCTACTGGACTCTTGGGCAGTTTCCAGAGGTTTCCATTGTGTTTTTTAGTAATCCTAAATAAAATCTGAGTTCTTTGAGAGCAGAGACTTCAGATCCTTTGCATTGTCCACAAATTTACAAATAGCTTGACACAAAGAAAATGGAAAATATGCTGGTACCAAGCCAACACAAATGTCAAAGAATCAGTAGGAGTAAGTCTGTCTGGTAGAGAAATCTCAATAGTGGGGAGCTCCCCACTTTTAAATTATACCTATTTATTTCCCTGCCTTATCCTCAAAAGATTTATGGCATTGTATAAGGATAAGATAGCATACATTTTAAGTGGCACAAACAAGAAAAATGGGGGTGTGGGGGTTGGGGGCTTAAGAGATTGGGGTAGAGATTTAAAACAGAGCTGGTGAGCCATACTTTAATGACCTATGTTCAGGAACCTCCAAAAAAAATACAGCTTCTGGAACATGACTTTATGGAACCCAAATTACCCATGTCCTTTCTGAATATTCCCTCTTTTATGAAACTAATGAAGCTAACTGTTACGGCTCAGAAGTTCTTTTAAGACTTGGTTTTCACATCATTCTGGTTCTTTTCTTTCTTTTTTTTTGTGGTGTGTCTGTGGGGTGGGTACTGGGCATTGAACCATTCTACCTCTGAGCTATGCCCCCAGCCTTATTTTATTTTTTGTTTTGAAACAGGGTCTCACTAAGTTGTTGAGGCTGATCTCAAACCTGCAATTATCCTGTCTCAGCCTCACAAGTACTGGGATTACAGGTGTGCACCACCATGCCCAGTTTCTGGTTATTTTCTTACTCTATAGTGAGAGTTACTTTCTGAACAACCCTCCACCACAGTGCTTACTACTCTACTCTTCTTAATGCACTTCTATGAATGTCATGACATTTGGTGATGGGGGAGTTTAATACTGTAAATATTTGCCCCACTTCTTAGCATTTGAAAGAGTTTTATAAGCTGGGTGGTGGTGCACACCTGTAATTCCAGTACTTGGGAGGCTGAAACAGGAGGATCACAGGTTCAAGGATAGCCTCAGCAAGTAGTGAGACTCTCATCAACCTAGCGAGACCCTGCTTTAAAATAAAAATAAAAAATAGGGCTGGGGGTGTAGCTCGGAGGTAGAATGCCCCTGGGTTCAATCCCCAGCACTGCAAAAGACAAAACAAAACAAAAAAAGAACTGAGGGTGTAGCTTGGAGATAGAATGTCCCCGGGAAGGAAGAAAGGAAGGAATAAAGGAAGGAAGGAAGGAAGGAAGGAAGGAAGGAAGGGAGGGAGGGAGGAAGGGAGGAAGGGAGGGAAAGGGAAAGAAAAGAGCTTTATGAGACTTTACTAGCTTTAGAAAGTCAGCAGGATGTGGGAGCAAGATGATGCATGGGAGATAGGGACCCTCAGTTAAGTATCACTGGAAGAATAATTAGATTGGTATGGGTGCAGCTGGTCTCTTCTTCGGGCCTTCTTTTTGAGTATTTCAGGCTATTGCTTGCTTTGAAGATTAAAGAGGAGCTAGACTCAAGCCTCTGAACCTGGGATTTTTTTTTCTAGTTTATCAAGTGAGGTCTTCAAGTGCATTTCTTAAATGTTTATCTCCACCTAACATTTAAATGTAGATTCTTATCTGGAATCCCCCACTAGAACCTCCAAGACATGCAATACTTGTGGTACTTACATCATACTGAAAAGTAGCCGAGAACTCCAGTGTTTGGAAGAACAGCTCGAGCACTGAAAGCAGCAATATCCAAATAAGGTACCAAGTACTGGACTCAGATTTAGACCCAATGATACCTCGCAGAGCTGCCGTCAAATACGGCCCTGGAGCTCAGGAATCCTCAGGTTGACTTCAGCTTTTTCTGAGTCTACTTATGCTGGGCTTTAAAAGGTTACTTCTAAAAGGTTCATATAAAATATAATCACTGGATTTGAAAGGAGAGAGACTTGGGGTAGGAGAAAATAAGAGAGGTTCTGTTATGTCTAAAAGGTTCATATAAAATGTAATCACTGGATTTGAAAGAAGGAGAGAGGCTGGGGGTAGGTGAAAATAAGAGAGGTTCTGTATGCGTATGAATGTGGAAGGGGGGGCTTAAAGTTTGATAGGAAGCCAGCAAGATGAAATGTAATGCATTATTCCCATCAAATACCAGGTGAGCAGAATTCTCTCTTTGTCCTGGGGATTGCCGAAAATGGAATGAATTGATGAAACTACCAGAGAGGCAGAAATCAAGGGGACTGGGCTGTGATGTAAGAATGGGGAGGAAGGTTTCAGAGCCACTTTTTTTTTTATAAAAGCGGTCAGTCCCTGTAAAAAGCAAGAAACAAGGAAAATTTGCTAAGCATAGCTCTGCTTTTACATATGCCAAAAGAAGGATTGAGATGACAATTAAATCTCTATTTCAAGGGGAAATAAATATACTACTTTAGTTACAGAAATGTTTTTGTAGAAAATCAGGTAGGGTGGTTCCTTTGTGTTCTCCTGCATTTAAGTTCAAACACCAGGATATCTTTTGAAATGTTCTGAACCTGACAAAAATATGAAATGTTCACACATCCTCATAACAACATGGTAGTTAGTTGTATGCTTAACACTGTGTTGGGCACAGAGATAGACATTTAGATGTGTAACACATCATACATTAATTTCTTAATTTCTTAAGAAATGTCTATTGAATGCAGGAGGCTTATATTTAAAATATCAGAAAGGATATCTACATATGAAAAGTGAAATTAAAGCCTGATGCAGTGGTGTACACCTGTAATCCCAGTACTTGGGAGACTAAGACAGGAGGATCACAGGTTCAAGGCTAGTCTCAGCAACTTAGAGAAACCCTGTTTTAAAATTTAAAAAATTTAAAAGGGGCTAGGGTGTAGCTCAGAAATAGAATGCTGCTGGATTCAATCCCCAGTACAAAAAAAAAAAAAGAAAGAAAGAAAAGAAAAAAGAAAACCCCTCCTTCATACCATATACAAAAACTAACTAAAAACGGGTCATAGACTAAAAATGTAAGATCCCAAACTATAAAATTCTTAGAACAGAACATAGGGCTAAACCTTTGTGACCTTGGGTTAGGCAGTGGTTTCTTAGATAAAACTTCAAAGCATAAGCAACAAAAGAAAATCACTTAAATTGGATTTTATCAAAATGTAAAACTTATATTTCCAAGGACAGCATTGAAAATGTGGGGGAAAAATATGAAATGGGACAAAAGATTTGATGATCCTTTGTCTTTTAAGGGACTTAAATCTAGCATATATAAAGTTCTATTACAACTTTATAATAACCCAAGACAAATAACTTAAAAATGGTCAAATGAAGCTGGGTGCAGTGGTGCATGCCTGTAATCCCAGTACTTAGGAGGCTGAAATAGGAGGATCACAGATTTGAGGCCAGCCTCAGCAACTTAGAGAGACCCTCAGTAAGTTATTGAAACCCTATTTTGAAATTTAAAAAATTTTAAAGGGGCTGGGGATGTATCTCAGAGGTAGAATGCCCCTGGACTTAACCTCCAGGACCAAAAAAGTCAAATAATACAACTAGACAGTTTTCCAAGAAGATATACAAATGGCCTACAAATACATAAAAAGATGCTCATCATTCGTCATCAGGGAGATGCACATCAAAGCCTCAATGAAATGACACTTCATACCACTAGACTAACTATAAGTGAACATTAAGAGGTGACAGTGCCAAGTGCTGGAGAGGATCTAGAGAAATTGTAGCTCTTATACATTGCTAATGCAAATGTAAAATGTCAATTGCTTTGAAAAACAACTTGGCATTTCCCCCAGAAAGTTAAACATAGGTTACCATGTGCTATGATCTGAATGTTTGTGTCCCTGCCAAATTCATATATTGAAATCCTAACCCCCAAGGTGATGGTATTAAGAGGTGGGGTCTTTTGTTAGATTTTGAGGATTTCCTTTGATTAGATCACTAATCCTAAGAGACTAAGCCCTTATAAAAGAGGCTCAAGAGACAGAGTTAGAATGCACCATCTGTGAAACAGAAAGGGTGCCCTTATCAGACAAAAATCTGCTGGTGTCTTGATCTTGGACTTCCCAACATTCGGAACTATGAGAAACAAATTCTTTTGTTTATAAGCTATCCAGTTTGTGGTATTTTGTTATAGCAACCATATAACAAAATACTAAGAAACCCTCTAACTCAGCAGTTCTACTCCTAGGTATATACCCAAGAGAATTGTAAACATTGGTCCACATGAAAACTTATATATGAACATTCATAATGTCTAAATGAAAATAACCTGAATGCCTTTCAAATACTTAATGAATAAACAGAATGTGGTATATCCATGATCTCTAGCACTTCAGGAAAAAAAAGTACCAATATATCCTACAAAATAAGCAAACTTTGAAATCATGCTAAGTGAATGAAACCATACACAAAATGTCAAGTATTGTATGATTTCATTTATATGAAATATCCAGAATAGGCAAAACCATAGAGACAGGAAGTAGATTAGTGGTTGTCAGTAGCTGGTATTATGGTTTGTATCTGGAATGTCCTGCAAAACCAAATGTAGTTAGGCAATGTGGCAATGTTCAAAGGTTAAATAATTGAGTCATGAGGGCTCTAGCCTCATCAGTGGATTAATCCATAGACAGATGAATAGTTTGAATGGATTTACTGGGGGGTAACTGTAGGTAGGTAGGGTGTGACTGGAGGAGGTAAGTCCCTGGGGGAATGTCTGTGGGGACTATATCTGTCCCTGGTTCCTTCTTCCTTTTCTCTGCTTCCTGGCTGCCATGAGCTGAGCATATTTCCTCCGCCATGCCCTGCCACCATGATGTTTCTGTCTTGGAGCCAGCTGCCCATGGACCAAACCTCTAAAATCATGAGGCAAAATAAACTTTTCCTCCTGGAAGTTACTCTTGTCGGATATTTTGATCACTGCAATAAAAAGGTGACTACCACAGAAATTGTTACTGAGAGGTGGAGTTGTTGCCGTGATTATACCTGATCATGTGGTTCAGAAGCCTTTGGAACCGGTTTGAGTAAGGAGTTCTGAAAAGTTTGGAGATGCAGGCTGGAGAAGCCTTAGAATGCTATAGCAGAGTGTAGTGGATGGTTCTGGTGGGAGCGCAGAAGACCAGGAATGCAGACAGCAAATACCAAGCTTTTGAAGTGTCAGATGGGAATGAGGATTCTATTGGGAATTGGACCAGAGGCCATTCATGTTCATTCAGGCAAAGAACTTGTCTACATTTTGTACACATCCTGAGGCTTTCTGTGAAGCTGAATTTAAAGGTGATGGTCTAATTAATGTGGCAGAGGAAATTTCAAGGCAGCATAGTATTCAAACAGTGTCATGGATATTGTTGGCATCTTTTAGCCAGGCTTACTGTGATAATCAGGAGCAAAAAGCAGAGGAGAAAGATTTTAAAAACTAGTAGTTTGGTGAGAAAAGGGAAAGTAAAATTGGGACCAAAAAAGGTGTGATTGCTGAAGGGATTATGCCTACTAAGGAGAAACCAAGTACTTTGCACAGAGACAATAGGAAATATGCCATGAGGGCATCCCAGAAATCAGCAAGACCCCACTCATCACAGGCGTAAGGGTTTAAAAGTGGAAACTTGTTTGAAATAGGTCTCCTTGAGAAGAGACCTTGGGGCACCCTGCTCACACAGGGCTGCCTGATGTTTCCCCAGGATTTGTTTCGCTGTGTAAGCTATCCAGGCACTCAGAGGCCACTGTAGCTGTGGACTAAGGTGGCCCAGCTGCTGCTCAAGCTGGCAACAGCCCTTGGCATTGTCCATGTGGTGCTGGTTCTACAAGGAGGCAGAATAGTGGAGTTAAAGGGTCATGGAGACTTCCACCAAAATTTCAAAGGAAAGCATCAGAGGCCAGACAATGTGTAGCATGGTTAGAATTTCCATGGGCAGTCTCTGAGAGGGCAGTGTGTAAAATTGTGAGCGTGAAGCCTTAGCTGCAATGGAGACCCCAGGAATTAAGAGTTGCCAGGAATGTGGAACGTTTGCAGAGAATAGCTGCAGGCTGTGGACAGAGGCCAGGCTAAGAGAGAGGTCATATGGGCTGCAACTAGCAAGGACTTGGGGGTGTGTTGACCAAGACCTTTGAGGCCCATATTTCACCACCACATGACCTAGATGCCAGATGTGGAGCTACAGGGCTTAATATTTGCCCAGCTGGGTTTCAGTCTTGTTTTGGTCCCATACCTTCTTCCTATGACCCTATTCCTTCCTTTTGGAATGAGAATGTTTACTCTGTGCCATTGTGTACTGGAAACATGTAACTCGATTTTTATTTTTACAGGGAATCATAGCTAAAAGTTTGCCTTGAGTCTTGGAGGAGACTTTGGACTTGGGATTTTGAGCAATGCTGGAACTGTTAAGCCTATGGGGACACGTGGAGATGAACTGAACACTTTTTGCACTGTGAGATGGGTATGAGCTTTGGAAGACCAGGGGTGGAATGTTATGATTTGTTTCTAGAATGTCCCCCCAAACCTCATGTGTTAGGTAGTACAGCACTATTCAGAGGTGAAATAATTGAGTCATGGGGGTTCTACCGTCATTAGTGGATTAATTCATCCAGGGATTAATATTTTGAAAAGTCACAAGGGGGAAAAGGGAGACAAAGTACAAGGCTACATTGTGAAGTGCATATCCCATTTTTAGGACTGCCATAGTCTAGACTCTGAAAGAAGGTCATTAACGAAGTCATGGAAGCCAAGCAGACCTGAAGGAGGAGATGGAGGTAGACCTATCAAGAAGAGTAGTGTGGAAAACCATGAGGCAGAAGTGGATGTGGCATTCTCACCAGCCAGGAGAAGAAAAGAAGAAACACCAAGGGAATGCTGGGAGGAGAGTAAGCAGAGAGTGAGGTAGACAGGGAGGATGGAAGGCTAGACTCTGAGGTGGAAACCCCAGAGCCATTTGAAGGTTGGTGCCTGGCAGCAAAATCATGAAAACAATGTTCAAATAAGATTAATATTGTAAAAATACGCATGATAGATTGAAAGAGGTGGGACTAGAATCCAGAAGGTTGTTTTGGAATTTGTTCATATAACTTAGATGTGAGGGGAAAAACAAAAACCTTTGACTGGTAGTTAAACAATAGGGATTGGGAGATGCAGGAGATTTCAAAAGAATTATCAAAAAGCTTCGGAGCATTTCTAATGCTCTGGGGTGCTGTGCAGGGCATTTAAAATGCTCCTCAAAATAACCCTGAGTTTGTAATTATTATCCTTAGTTGATGGAAGTTAACTGATGGTTATCTGGTTATGTAACCTGTCCTAAGCCAAACAGCTGACATGTGAAAGAACTGAGATTTGAATTTAGGTATGATCAGAAGTGGTCCAAGCAGCTTCAAAGTTTTTACACTTAGGTGACCGGAAGAACAGTGGAGCCACTGAAGTGGGGAATGGACATGGAGAGGGCTGATTTGGGGGGGTAAGGAAAAGCTGAGGAGATTTTATTAAGAAATGTTGAACTTGGGGTGAAAGCATTATATCCAGAGGGAAATTTAGAGGGCAATTAAATAAGTAAGCCTGCCACTATTGGGAGAGGATCAGATCACACAGGGAAATCATTAACATAGAGGGGAGCCTTAATGAATGGCTCAAACCCCCCACCACCAAGGGAGATTTGTTCTTGGGTAACTGCTCCCCAAAGTCAGAAATAGGAACAAAAGTCATTTAAGGTAACAGAGAAGAAAGGATTAGAGTTGAGGAAAAAAATCAGGTTAGTCCAGTGTCAGGCAAGCCAAAAAACAAAAAAACAAAAAAGGACGAGGAAAAGAAAGAAGTCATTTCAAGAAAGAAAAAGTGATCAGCGGTATCAAATGATGAAGAAAAGTTCAGGAGACCTGAGCATAAGTAAAGTCTTGGGAAAATATATGGGAGAAACAGCTGCTTAAAATCAAAACTAAGATCTCTCCCTGGAATAATTCCAAAGATTCAGGGGGAAATAGGAGTGGCCCTTGCCAAGCCAGAAGACGCACCGATCTGCAAGGATAGGATTGGATTTTGGAAGGCTCTCACCATCCTATCACAGTGGAGAGGCTGTGCTGATGGAATAAATCAGTGCATAAACATATTTAATCGCTGCTGTCAGTTTTAGTCAACGAGAGGGTGGGGCTGGTTGGGTTATTGTGCTGCTCAGATGGACGCCCTCCAGGAGGTCAGCTCTGGGCCGGGATGTAAGAAAGGAAGGATGTGATTGAGAGATTATCTTGGTACAACCAGGGCAGAGATTCAGAGGCCCACAAGGGAAAACCAGTGGTGATGGCACAGATGCAAATTTGTCCTGCCTAGGGGTGCTGCTGGGGGTGGGGGTGTCAGCTGATCTGGGGACCAGTATAGCTACCACTTTTTTTGTGGCACTAGGGATTAAATCCAAGGGCCCTCTACCTCTGAGCTACATCCCCAGCCCTATTTTATTTTTTATTTTTATATTTATTTATTTGGTACTGAAGGTTGAACCTTTGAGCTATACTCCCAATCTTATTTTGTTATTATTATTTTTTTTTTTTTGCGGTACTGGGGATTGAACCCAGGGGCATTCTACCTCCGAGCTACACCCCCAGCCCTATTTTATTCTTTATTTTGAAACAGGGTCTCACTAAGTTGCAGAGGGCCTCACTAAGTAGCTGAGGCTGGCTGTGAACCCGGATCCTCCAGTCTCAGCCTCCCAAGTACTGGGGTTACAAGTGTGCGCCACCACGCCCGCCATGCCCGGCTTTTATGATGATGATGATGATGATGATGATGATGATTTGAAACAGGTCTCGCTAAGTTGCTGAGGCTATCCTGTCTCAGTCTCCCAAGTACTGGGATTACAGGTGTATGCCACCATGACCAACTTATTTTTTATTTTGAAACAGAGTCTCACTGAGTTTTTGAGGGCCTTGCTAAATTGCTGCAGCTGGCCTTGAACCTGCAATCCTCCAGTCTCAGCCTTCCAAATACTGGGATTACAGGAGTGCACCACCATACCCAGCTTCGTGACCACCACTTTTGAATCACTGGAAAGCCATCAACCAAGAAGCCAGTCAACAGAAACTCCACCTTGATCTATTTTGCTTGTTAATAAACATATTGGGCTTCTCCCTGATTTTCATGCTCCCCCCGCAATGTTATTCATTGCCTAGTTCATTCTTTCTAGCTTTTGGTGGCAGATAAACTGCTGATTCCCAACCCCCATTCTGAGAAATGATCTCTACCCTTTGTTCTTTGGATCACAATGTCCTCTTCAAATGCTTAAACCCTCTGTTCTTCCAAAGTCAGGAGTGGCAGTTCCACTAAAAGAGCCAAATCAGAAAGTCACCCACAATTCTAATTGCCCTGAGGCCAACTCAGTCCAAATAGGAAGGACAAAAGTGCTTTTATCTGCTAGGATTTGAGAAGGTGCTCTGAAGTGACAGAGAACTGACCAGCAGCTGAACATTGCCATCTGGTGCCTGGGAGGTGTTACTGTAAACCTACTCTCTTCCTTGAACTAATTTTAACGAATAATTCATTAAGAACTTTATAGCTGGGCATGGTGGCACATGCCTGTAATCTCAGTACTTGGGAGGCTGAGATAGGTAGATTGCAGGTTCAAGGCCAGCCTCAACAACCTTGTGAGGCCCTCCATAACTTAGTGAGACCCCGTTTCAAAATAAAAATAAAGCCAGGCGTGGTGG
>PVJS01041208.1:0-18067 GCA_004027185.1 Glis glis
TATACTTTATTTTGAAACTGGGTTTCACGAAGTTGCGGAGGGCCTCACTAAGGGGGGGGAGAGAGAGAGAGAGAGAGAGAGAGAGAGAGAGTGAGAGAGAGCTAAGGCTGGCTGCTAACCCAGTCCTCCGGTCTCCGCCTCCCAAAGTACTGGGATTACAAGCGTGCGCCACCATGCCCGGCCTATTTTTTATTCTTTATTTTGAAACCAGGTCTCACTAAGTTGTGGAGGGCCTCACTAAGTAGATGAGGCTGGCCGGGAACCCGGATCCTCCGGTCTCAGCTTCTCAAGTATTTAGATTACAAGCGTGCACCACCACGCCGGGCCTCACTCTCTCCACTTATAACTGACCTGCATGGACAGCATAGACAAGCTATTTTGGGTTCTTCAGTGGAAGGCACTGGCAAGAGAATGAGGGTTGGGAGAGATTAAAGTTTGGTATTTATTCTCTGGGTTCCTTCTCTACTAGGTCAACATAGGTTGACTCAAGATCAATTCAAGATTACAACTCCTTTTTGTTTGTATCTTGTTCTGCAGATCCTAACAGATTTCCTGGAATTCACTGGATTCCCTTTACTACATTAGGACTAGGAGCATTAATGATTCTAATGTTAATAATTCCATGGTAATCCATGATGTCTTGCTGCTTTCTCTAAATTCTTCCTAAACCTTTGTACATACTATATGCCCTAATGGAGGCCAACTATCACCCATTAAGTGTGCTATCTCACTTCTGCCTAGGACCCTGATGACTTTATCATTTGAATCACTATTTCCTTTATCTGATAAATGAGGATAGTATTTGTCTCACTAGATTACTGTGAGTGTTAAGATAATGTATGTAAGAGGTAGCATTTTATAGTAAATATTTAATAAATGTTGGCTATTATTATATTACACTTATCAATATGGTAAAGACTGATAATAATTATTACTATTCTAAAAATACAAACAAAAGGACAAATATTATAGACATCTTTTATTTTTAGTATTTTTGTTAGTTATTTGCAATTATACATCATAGTGAGGTTCAATGTAATAAAAGCATACATGCACACAACTCTTGGTGTGCTTCCGTTAGCATCCCACCCAGCTTTCCCCTCTTCTTCACCATACATGTTAGTGAAATTGGTTATGCACCTTCATATACCGCTATAGTATTATTGGTTTTTTATTTGCTTTTAATAATTAAATGGTGCATTGTGATTAGACATCATAGTTAGGTTCTATGTACTAAAAACATTCGTGTACACAGCTCTTTGCACACCCCACACCCCTCCCAATACAAGTCAATGAGATTGGTAATAATATCCACATGTTGCAATAGTATTATCTGAGCTCTTTCCTTCCCCAGCCTCCCTCTTTTTTTCCCTCTCACTCCAATCCCCATTGACTACTCTACCAATCTGTATTTGCATTATTTAAAGTCCCTTATGTTTCCTATTTTCTCTCCAGCTTCCACAAATGAGAAAACATACCACCCCTGATTTTCTGGGATTGACTAATCTCACTTAGAATAATATTCTCTAGTTCTACCCACTTTCCTGTAAATGAAATAATTATGTTTTTCTTTATGGCTGAGTAAAATTCCATTGTGTATATATACAACATTTCAACCATTTTTACTATTACTAATATTTACATTGACTATAAAATTTTTATTTTAAGCTATGCATAATTAAGTTCATGGTTTGGGTTCAGAGTAATAGGTATGGGTCTGTTATTAATTTAAGAGTGGGAATATGAACAGTTTCACGTTTTGTTCACAATACCTTTTTTTTTTCTTTGCAGTGCTAGAGACTGAACCCAGGGCCTCATTCATGTTAGGCAAACACTATACCACTGAGCTACATCCCCAGCCCTATGCATAATACTTGAAACATATGATAAAAGAATATGCAATTAAATATCACTTACTACATGTTTTCAAAAGGAAGAAATGGCCAGGCTTTGTGACTAGAAAGGTACTCTTCATATTTGGCATCATTTCCTTCTCATAAAGTACATAACACTATTTTCATGGAAGTCCCTTGATTTAGTTTCTACAAGAACATGTCCATACCCACAGTACTGCCATCATTTCAGTGTTCGACATTTTATGTGGTTTTCTGAACAATATAGTTATAAGTAGGGTGAAAAAGAGAATTCTGAAAAAAAGGTTCTCCATTTGCTAATATATTTGAATAGTTAATTGTGAATTTTTCAAGTAATAAAGGGAAATTGTCAATTTAGAAGAGCTATTTGCTGCCACTTTTGTCTAACACAAAAAGTCATGTATTAGAAAGAAGGTCATACACCCCTATTACACCTTGTATGACATCAAGTCTTTCTCCTTCAGAGAAATGGCCACATTTATGTGTGATAGATCAATGTTTACCTCCTATATTAGAATGTGTTCTTACCACTATTTTATATTTGGTACCTAATGAAGCACTTGCAGAAAGTAACATCTGTGTATGTGTGTGCACACACTATACATATATATATATGTATATGTATGTATATGCATATATATACATATATACATACATATAATCTCAAGACATATTCATAAATACACTATATATGTCTGTGTGTGTGTATGTATATGAATGGAAATAAAACAGTAGGATATTTGAGGGAAAAGATAAGCTTAAATTTGGGGAGACTGTAATTTTTGGACTACCAGTTTGGAGATATCTGATGAACTATTAAAAATATGGGTTAGAAGTGAGGAAAAAGGTAAAGACTGGACATATCTCCTCTATATCAATGGAGGAGATAATTTCAGTCATACAAATGTTTCATATCACCTAAGGAAATATGTGAAGGAATGAATGATGATGGTTGAAAATTCTAGGTGATATACATTATTAAGGGGTTAATGGAAGAAAAGGAATTAGAGGAAAAAAAGATCTTATAAATGTGGTGACCATACATCTTATTTTTCCTTGAATGATCTGAGTTTATACTTATTCTCCTGTCTCAATTATTAAACAGTACTTCTTTCACATTCAAAAGTATTATGCTAAATGAGATCAGCCAGTATCAGAAAGTCAATGGTGGTATGTTTTCTCTCATAGTGGAAGCTAGAGAGAAAATAGGAAACAAAAAAGACATCAAATAAATGAGGAAAGAAAACAGTAGAACAGTAGAAGGGGGTTGAATGAAGGAGAGGGTGAGGGGAAAAAGGAGGACTGAGGAAGGAGACAGTTCACATAATGCTATGTCCATATAGGATGGTATCACTGCCATGTACGGGGAAGAGGAGGGCAGAGTGGGATGGGATACAGAAAGAAATCAAGTGACATGTGTATTTATGTTTGATGTATAATTACCATGTACCAATAAAAGTACTTAAGTATTCTGGTTGGAAGATTATTTGGTGTTATATATAATAAACCCAAAGTCAATATCATACTGAAGGGAAAAACTGAAATAATTCTCTTTAAAATCAGGAACAATCTCAAGTTGATTCTTGTGCAGGGTGAGAGGTAGGGATTTAATTTCATTTTTCTACAAATGGATAATCAGTTTTCCCAACACCATTTGTTGAAAAGTCTGTCTTTTCTCCAATGTATATGTTTCGCACCTTTGTCGAAAATCAATTGGCTACATCATTAGCAATCAGAGAGATGTAAATCAAAACTACACTGAGATAGCATCTAACCCTAATCAGAATGGCAATCATCAAGAAGTCAAACAACAATAAATGCTGTTGAGGATGTGGGGAAACAGAAACTCTTCTGTATTGTTGGTGGGATTGCAAATTAGTACAGTCACTATGGAGATCAGTGTGGAGATTCCTCAGAAAATTGGAAATGGATCCACCATATGATCCAGCTATAGCACTCCTGGATATCTTTCCAAAGGGACTTAAATCAGAATATCATAGTAACACATGCATATCCATGTTTATAGCAGAAAAATTCAAAATAGCCAAATTATGGAACCAACCTAGGTGTCCATCAACAGATGAATGGATTACAAAATTATGAGATTATACACACAATGGAATTCTACTCAGCAATAAAGAAGAACAAAATTATACCATCTGCAGGAAAATAGATGGATCTGGAAAACACTGTTAGGTGAGATTAGCCAGTCACAGAAAGTGAAGGGTCATATATTTTCCCTCATATGTGAAATCTAGGATACCAGTGGGACTTCAGATAATGGGGGAGAAACTCCATTGGAGCCAGGGAGGTGGTCTAGGGGAAGGAGGGAGGGGTGGAGAGGAAGACTCAATGAAGGAATTGTTTCCATTGACATTATGTACATATGTGAGAATACAAATGTCAATCTCAATATCTTGTATGGGGAAATGGGGGAGTGGGGAGAGAGCTGGGGGAAAGTCCAACAAGTGCTGTGTGCATGTATGCCTATGACTATGAACTCCATTATGATGTGAGACTATAATGTACCAATAAAAGTATAAAAAAAGCAAAAAAAGACAAGACTGTTCATTATCACTACTCCTATTGAATATAGTACTTGAAATTCTAGCCAGAGCAATAAGGCAAGAGATGGGAATTAAAGGAATACAAACTTGGAAAGAAGAACTGAAATTTTCCTTGTTTGCAGATGACAAGACTTTATATTTAGAGGTCCAAAAAATTCAACCAGAAGCCTTCCAGGGCTGATAAAGTCAGCAAAGTAGACAGAAACAAAATCAACTCATAAAATCACAAGCTTTTCTATACACCAGTTAGATCCAGTGAAAAAGAAATCTAGAAAAAAAACTATTCACAATAGCATTTAAAAAACCCTTAGAAATGAACATAATCAGCCAGGCATGGTGGCACACACTTGTAATCCCAGTACTTGGGAGGCTCAGACCAGAGGATCCGGGTTCATGGCCACCCTCAGCTACTTAGTGAGGCCCTCCGCAACTTATCGAGACCCTGTTTCCAAATAAAGAATAAAAAATAGGGCTGGGGATGTACGCTCGGAGGTAGAATGCCCCTGGGATCAATCCCCATTACTGCAAAAAAAAAAAAAAGAAATGAACATAATTAAGGAAGTAAAAGACCTCTATAATGACAATTATAGAACCATAAAGAAAGAAATTAAAGAACTGAAAAGATGGAAAGACCTTCCGTGTTCTTGGATAGGCAGAATATTGTCAAAATGGCCATACTACCAAAAGCAATTTACAAATTCAGAGCAATCTTAATAAAAATACCAATGTCATTCTTCACAGAGCTAGAAAAAAGTCCTAAAATTCCTATGGATAAATAAAAGCCCCATAATAGCCAAAGCAATTCTGAACAATAAGAACCATACTGGAGGCATCACAATGCCTGATTTCAAAGTATACTACAGAGCTACAGTAACAAAACAGTATAGTACTGGAGCAAAAGCAGACAAAGAGACCAATGGAATAAAATAGAAGATACAGAGACAAATGCTCACAATTATAGGCAGTTGATTTTTGACAAAGGAGCCATAAACATATGCTGGAGAAAAGACAAACTTTTGAACATTGGCACTGGGAAAACTGGATATCCACATGTAGAAGAATGAAATTAGACCCCAATCTCTCACCCTGCATAGGAGTCATCTCAAGATGGATTAAAGACCTAGAAATTAGGCCAGAAACTTTTCAATTAATAGAAGACAGCACAGGACCAACTCTCCAACATACAGGCACAGGCACTGACAGAGACTTCCTCAGTAAGACCTGGAAGCTCAGAAAATAAAACAGAATCAGTAAATGTGATGGCATCAAATTAAAGAGCTTTTGCACAGCAAAGTAAACAAGAGCATGAAGAGAGAACCTACGAAATGGGAGAAAATCTTTGCCAGCTACTCCTTTCATAGAAAACTAATACCTACAATATATAAAAAACTAAAAAAAGTAACACGAAAAACCAAATAACCCAATTAAAAAAATAGGCTATTTAACTGAATAGATACTTCTCAAAAGAAGAAATACATATGGCCAATAAATAGATGAAAAAATGTTCACTATCCGTAGCAATCAGGGAAATGCTAATCAAAACTACCCTGAGATTCCATCTAATTCCAATTAGAGTAGCAGTCATCAATAATACACACAATAAAATAGAAGTTCATCAACCTCAGCAATAACTAAAAAACAAATACAAATAATAATATTGGTGAGAATGTGGGGAAAATGTACACTGTTGGTGGAATTGTAAATTAGTACAAATACTATGGAGATCAGTATGGAGGTTTCTTGAAAGACTAGGAATGGAACCACCATATTACTCACTATACCACATCTCGATATCTTCTCAGAAGAATTAAAGTCAAAATACTATAGTGATACATGCACACCCATGTTTACAGCAGTACAACTCACAACAGCCCAATTATGAAACCAATGTAGGTGCCCATCAACAGATGAATGGATAAAATAAATGTGGTATATACACACAATGGTGTTTTACTTAGCTGTAAAGAACAAAATTATGTCATTTGCAAGAAAATGTATGGAAATAGAGAACACTATGCTAAGTGAGACCAGCCAGTGTCAGAAAGTCAAAGGTCATAGTTTCTCTCATATGTGGAAGCTAGAGAGAAAAATAGAAAAGAAAAGGGACTTCACAAAAATAAGGAGAGGAAACAGTAGAATAATGGAAGGGAATTGGAGGGAGGAAGGAGAGGAGTGGAAAAAGGAGGCTTGGGGAAGAAAACAGATCAAATAATGTCATGTTTATATATGAAGTATCACCACCAATCTCACTAGCATGTACAGGGAGGGAGGAGTCGAGTAGCAGGGTGGGGTGCAGAGTGAAACACACCAAGAGTTGTTGTGGGCATATTAATGTATCACTTTAAATCTCACTATGATGTATAATTACATTGAACCAATAAGAACCTAAAATCAAAGTTGGTTTTTCAAAAAGATCAACAAAATTGCCAAATCTTTAAGTGGACTGACCAAGAAAAAAAAGAAAGAACTCAAATTACTAAAATAAAAAGTATTTGTGGATTATAACTACTAATGTTTACTGAATAAAAAATACAAAAATTTAAAACACATTCACTGATTTACTTGCAAAAAAGCAATGACTAACACAATTCATGTTACTATACATTATATTATAATATTATTAAGAAGATAGAGCTGGGTATGGTGGCTCACGCCTGTAACCCTAGTACTTGGGAGACAGAGACAGGAGGATCTCAGGTTTGAGGTCAGCCTCAGCAACTTGGTAAGAACTTGTTTCAAAATAAAAAAAATAAAATAGGGCTGGAGGTATAGCTAAGAGGTATAGTGTCCCTGGGTTCAATCTCCCAATCCCAAGTACACACACACACACACTTCATTTCATGGATCAACTCAGGAAAACCTGCAATCTTAAAGTGTCAGTTTGTTTCAGAATATTTACAAAACATTAGGGAGAAAAAAAAACCTTTGAAAGTGAAGTTTTTCCAACACCATTAGTTGAAAAGACTGTCTTCTCTCCATCATATGTGTCTGGAACCTTTGTCAAAAATCAATTGGCTATAAGTTTGTGGATTTGTTTCTGTATCTTCTATTCTGTTCCATTGGTCTTTGTGTCTGTTTTTGTGCCAATACCATGCTGATTTTATTACTATGGTTCTATAGTATAGTTTGAAGTTGGATTGTAATGCTTCCTGCATGGTCCTTATTGCTGAGAATTGCTTTGGCTATTCTGGGTCTTTTGTTTCTCCATATGAAATTAATGACTGATTTTTCTAGATCTGTGAAATATAATATTGGTATTTTGATAGAGATTGCACTGACTCTGTAGATCACTTTTGGCAGAATGGCCATTTTGATGATATTTATTCTGCCTATCCAAGAGCAGGGGAGATCTTTCTACCTTCTAAGATATTCTTCAATTTCTTTCTTCAGTGTTTTATAATTTTCATTGTAGAAGTCTTTTGCCTCTTTGGTTAGGTTTATTCCTAGGTATTTGATAGGTTTTGAAGTTATTGTGAATGGAATTATTTTCTGGATTTCTTTCTCAGTGGATTCATGGTTGGCATATATGAAGGCTACGGATTTTTTTAGGTTGATTTTGTATCCCACTACTTTGCTAAATTTGTTAATCAGCTCTAGCAGACTTTTGGTTGAGTTTTTTGGGTCTTCCTAATATTGGATCATATCATCTACAAATAAGATAATTTTAATTCTTCTTTTCCTATTTGAATTCCTTTGATATCCTTCTCTTGTATTATTGCTCTGGCAAGAGTCTGAGGACTATATTGAAAAGGAATGGTGATAGTGGGCATCCTTGTCTTGTTCCTGATTTTAAGGGGAATTCCTGCAGTTTTTCTCCATTCAATATGATGTTGGTTTTGGGTTTATTATATATTGACTTAATGATGTTGAGGTACGTTCCTTCTATTCCAATTTTCTGTAGAGTTTTTAACATGAATGGGTGTTGGATTTTGTCAAATGCTTTTTCAGCATCTATTGAGATGATCATGTGATTCTTGTTTTTAGTTTGGTTTATGTGGTGAATAACATGAATATTGTTTTACATATGTTGAACCAGCCTTGCTTTCCTGGGATGAAACCAACTTGGTCATGGTTATCCATCTGTAGAAAAATGGAACTAAATCCTTCCCTCTTACCTTGCACAAGAGTCAACTCAAGATGGATCAAAGACCTGGAAGTTAGACCAGACACTGTGAAATTACTAGAGGATGGCATAGGTTCAACACTCCAACATATAGGCACAGGTAGAAACTTCCTCAATAAGACCCCCAAAGCCCAGGAAACTAAAACAAGAATTAATAAGTGGGATAGCATTAAACTAAAAAGCTTCTGCACATCAAAGGAAACCATCAAGAGCCTAAAGAGAAAGCCAACAGAATGGGAGAAGATCTTTGCTAGCTATTCCTCTGACAGAGGACTAATATACAGGATATACAAAGAACTTAAGACTTGACACTAAAAAAAAAAAAAAACCCTATCAAGAAATGGGCAACTGACTGAATTGAATAGACACTTCATGAAAGAAGAGAAACAAATGGCCAATAGATAACATGAAAAAATGTTCAACATACTTAGTAATCAGGGAAATGCAAATCAAAACTACTCTGAGATTTCATCTAACCCCAATCAGAATGGCAATCATTAAGAAGTCAAACAACAATAAATGTTGGTGAGGATGTGGGGAAGTAGAAACTCTCCTGCACTGTTGGTGGGAGTGCAAACTAGCTCAACCACTATGGAGATCCGTGTGGAGAAAACTGTGAATGGATCCACCATATGACCTGGCTATACCACTACTGGGTATCATTCCAAAGGGATTGAAACCAGAAAACTACAGCAATTTATGCATCCCCATGTTCATAGCAGCATAAGTCACAATAGCCAAATTATGGAACCAACCTAGGTGTCCATCAACAGATGAATGGATCACAAAATTATGGGAAATACACACAATGGAATTGTACTCAGCAATAAAGAAGAACAAAATAATATCACTTACAACAAAATGGAAGGACCTGGAGAGCATTATGCTAAGTGAGATAAGTCAATCACAGAAAGAGAAGGGTCATAGGTTTTCTCTAATATGTGCAAGCTAGGGAGTAAGGGGCACAAAAGGGTCTCCAGACAATAGTGGAGAAGCCTCAGGGGAGTCAGGGAAGGGGAAGAATGAAGTTCATTAATGGAATTACTACCATCAACCATGTGTACACATGAGAATATACAATGTCAATCTCAGTACTCTGTATTGGGGTGGGGAGGGGAAATAAGGGGGGTGCACCAAGTGCTGTGTGCATGTATGTTACTGCCAACTTGATTTTCACTGTGATATGAGACTATAATGCACCAATAAAAGCACATAAAAATGTTAATACTGTCAGGAAGGCTTTGATATGGTCATTTTTAAACAGTGCTAAGAAGAATAAAAACTATTTCCGAATTTTAAAAAAAGTGAATTTTTTTCTACTGATTTAAGATCCTGAAGATAAGTTATAAATGTGCTTAAATATCAACAAAGTTCACTTAATTTTCATAAGTTTTCTTTCTTGTTTTACTCATTAGTGACCTTACTTATGATCTATGTAACCTGTGTAGAAAGCAGAGATGCTGTTTTCCGTGCTATATTTAACTTTATTATGTGCCTGAGTGTTTTTTGTTTGTTTGTTTGTTTTTGGTGGTACAGTAGTAGTTTGAATCCAGGGGTGTTCTACCTCTGAGCCACACTGCCAGTTCTATTTTATTTTTTATTTTGAAACAGGGTCTTGCTAAATTGCTAAGGCTAGCCTCGAACCTGCAATCCTCCTGTCTCAGCCTCCCAAGTACTGGATTACAGTCACATATCACCACACCTGGCTGTGCGTGAGTATGTGTGTGGGTGGAACCAACAACAAAGAACAAAAGTTCCTCACTTATGAAAGATCTAATTCTTAATAACTGTGTTAGTTTTTGATTCTTTTTTTGGCTAAACTGGGGATTGAACCCAGAGGCATTCTACCTCTGAGCTACACCTCCAGCCCTATTTTATTTTTCATTTTGAAACAGGATCTCACTAAGTTGTTGAGAGCCTCTCTAAGTTGCTGAGGCTGGCCTTGAACCTGTGATCGTCCTGTCTCAGCCTCCCAAATACTGGGATTACAAGCTTGAGCCACCCACCTGGCTTTTTTTTTTTTTTTTTTAGAACTGGGGATTGAACCCAGGGGCATTCTACCTCTGAGCTACACCACCAGCCCTATTTTTTTTAATTCTTTATTTTGAAACAGGGTCTCACTAAGTTGTTGAGGGCCTCACTAAGTAGCTGAGGCTGGCCTTGAACCTGTGATCCTCTTGTCTCAGCCTCCCAAGTACTGGGATTACAAGCATGCGCCACCACACCTGGCTCTGCCTGGCCTTTTTAAGCCTTAAAAAAATGCTTCATTGTTATTTAAATAGGCAATAGAAAATATTTTTCAGACATCCATGATTCTCTCTTATTCAAGTGTCCAAATTTCCAATGATAACTCAAAAGGTGATCATGAGTACTCAACAAAATCAAACAAACAAACAAACTCCAGGATATCTAAAACCATCTTTGATATTTCCTAGGAGATCCCAAGAAATCACAAAATTTATTCTTCCAGCACACACACATGAAAGTTTTCTTATCAAAAGAGAAGCCTAGCCTTCTTTAGATTAATTTTATATGAGTAAAACTTTATTAATTTAAGAAATTGTATGCGTTGTGTAAAGTCCCTAGAGAATTACCAATGCTCTTCCTATGTATAATGATGAAAAAAATATATTGTGGTTAAATACATATACGACTAAATTTATCATCTTTACCATTTTTAACTGTATAGGTCAATGATATTCATATATTCATAATATTGTACATTCACTTCCATAACTCTTTTCATTTTGTAGAACTGAAACTCCATACCCATGAAACAATAAGTCTCCATTCTCCCTTCCCCTTAGAAAAATGTATATATTTATCATATACAATATAATATTTTGAAGTATGTATATACTGTGGAATGACTAAATCAAACTAACATATGCATTACCTCACATTCTACTTTTTGTCTCTATGATTTTGACTACCGTAAGTACCTGATATAAGTGGAATGATATAGTATTTTCTTTTTGTGATCGGCTTATTTCAGTTGGCATAATGCCCTCAAAATTCATCCATGTTGTAGCATATTGCAAAATTTCTATCCTATCTAAGGCTAAATAATATCCAATTGAATGGATATGCCACATTTTGCTTATTCCTTTATCCGATGCTGGATACTTTGGTTGCTCCCATATTTTACCTATGGTAAATGATGCTGCTATGAAGATTGGTGTATCAATATCTCCTTGAGACCCTGCTTTTAATTCTATTGGGCATATACCGGAGGTGAAATTGTTGGATCATATGGTAATTCTATTTTTAATTTTGTGAGGAACCACTATACTGTTTTCCAAGACAACTATTACTATTTTATATTTCCATCAATAGTGCAGAAGGGTTCAAATTTTTCTACAACCTTGCCAATACTTATTATTTTCTTTTCGATAGTAGCCATTCTAATGGGTATAAGGTGGTATCTCATTGTAGTTTTGATTTGCATTTCTTAAATGTTTAGTAATGTTGAACATCTTTTTAGTTCCTTATTGGCATTCTCTATATCTTATTTAGAGAAATGTCTACTCTAGTCCTTTGCTCATTATTGAATACTAGTTGCTTGTTATTTTGTTGTGTTTTAGGAGTTCTCTGCATATTCCTTGTCAGACATAGGATTTGCAAATATTTTCTCATTCTTTGCCTTTTTACTCTTGATAAATCTTTTCATACACAAAGTCTTAAAATTTTCATGCACTCTAATTTGTGTATATTTATTTTGTTGCCTATTCCTTTGGTTGTCATATCTAAGACACTAAACCACTGTCAGATCCAATATCATGAAGTTTTTGTCCTATGGTTTCTTCTAAGAGTTGTATTGTTTTCATTTTTATATTGGGAATTTGATTCATTTTGAGTTAATTATTGTATATGGTGTTAGATAAAGGAGTAGCTTCATTCTTTTGTATGTGAATATTCAGTTTTTCCACTAACATTTGTGGAAAAGACTGTTCATTCCCCATGGAATGGTCTTAGCACTCTTGTCAAAAATCATTTGACAATATATGCAAGGGTTTTGTCCATAAAGTTTTTAGTCTAAGGGGAGATACTGATCAGAACTCTTCAGACAGTTATGTTCTATCCCCCAACAGAGAATTTTACCCTTGTCTATTGATATTACTGGTTACAGTTAACACCACAGCTATTAAGTCTCCATCTTCAACAGATAGATTTTGATGCTTGCCTAAAGGTCATGCTATAAAAGCTATAGATCAGAATTTGTGTGATCAACAAAGAAAGAGTCTAATAGATATTTCAAACTACTGATATGTCAAAGAATAGACTCATGAGTACAAATTTCAGACGAAACAGTAGACTGAGTTTGAATTTTCAAAATTACTTTTAGTTTAGAAGCAGAAAACCTCATGAAAGCAGGCTAAGCCAGTGCCCAAATCAGTACCCTGATTTCTTAAACTTAAATTGAAACACATAAAAATGATATTTGATTCTCGACTCCTTCAGAATTCAGAAACTCTATATCTAACTTTTCTTGACAATACAGTTATTTGCATAGATTTAATAAGAACAAGTCTTCCTTTTTAACAAGATATAATTGGCCAAATTGTGCAACCAAGGTCTTATCTAGACTGTGTACTTGAGAATGGGACTCCTCTAGTCATATGTGACTACCACTTTGAAGCCCAAAGACTGATTGTACTCATGAAGCCAATGTCTACAAATTCCTCTCTAGTACCTAGAGTAGAATGTCTTAGTCTTACTTGTGACAAGGAAGGTCACTTACATGTGTTAATGAAATTTCAGTGACCTAGAAAAGAGTGGCATTCATCCAAATGACAGGTACTGCAGGTGAAATATGGTAAAGTTTGTTGGGCTTAGTTTCTTAATCTCTGGATATAAAAACAGACTTAATTAACAATTTTGCTGCACCTGTATAAATAATCAAGCCAAATATAATAAGATAACCTGTATTTATTTTTTCTGTGTTGGGGTTTGATACCTAGGGCCTCACACATGCTAGGCAAACACTCTAACACTGAGCTATATCCTCAGCTCCAGACCAGCCATTTTTTTTGAGAGATAAAAATTATCTTGAGCCTGGCATGGTGGCACACACCTGTAATTCCAGTATTTGGGAGACTGAGACAGGAGGATCATGGGTACAAGGTCAGCCTCAGCAATTTAGCAAGGCCATCAGCAACTTAGTGAGACCTTGTTTCAAAATAAAAAAATAAAATAGAGTTAGGGGTATAGCTTAGAGATAGAATGCCCCTGGGCTCAATTCCCAGCACCACAAATACACACAAAATTATTTTTGAAATTATAAAGATTACTAAAATGTCCTAAGTTGTATATTTTCCTGGATAACATCTTTTCTTCTCATTGTTTTTCACTATTTTATAACTGCAAGTTGTAAAACATCGATAATAAAGCAAGTTATAATACTTGTCCATGGAAATGCAAATCGTTTTTTTCTTGAGGAGAAAATTATTATTGTCCCATGTATATTGATCAAGATTTGTATCTATTTATGAATTGATTCCAGCCTTCATGACTTCTGAAATCTGTCCTAAATTTTTCTTTCTTTTGAGGTACTGGGAATTGAACCCAGAGGCATTCTACCTCCGAGCTACACCCCCAGTCCTATTTTTTATTCTTTACTTTGAAACAGGGTCTCACTATGTTGCGGACGACCTCACTAAGTTGCTGAAGCTGGCCACAAATCCAGATCCTCCTGTCTCAGCCTCCCAAGTACTGGGATTACAAGTGTGCACCACCACGCCCAGCCTGTCCTTCTAATTCTTCTTTGAACTGGCAAAACAGCTTATTAGTTCTCTTTTTAATTAATGAGTTAAATAAAATCTTTGACACAGATTTATTTTATATCTATTTGAGTGTTATGACTCAATCTTTAAAAAATTATAGCACGAAGTTCATTTGCTTGGATCAGTAAGCTTCCAGAGTAAACACATTCTATTGCTTACAATTATTAGGTTGCACAATGCATCATATTCCAAGGATTTCAAACCAAGGTTCAAAAATCCCAATTTTCATTATTTCCTTTTTCTTCTTCACTTATACTACCCATCTTGGAATCAGATGACTTGGACTTGAATATCAGTTCAGTCATTAGGTAGTTCGATGTATGCAAAATGTTTAGCAGAGTAACTGGCACTCAATATTACTATTTTAATATACCATAACCCTAATGGATGGAAAAAACTAATAAAACCATATATGTGTCCTTGTACATTCTTTAATTTTCTGACCAAAACTTTATAGTGTGTTGCTAGTCATTCAAAACAGTGTCATTTATTTTCCTGCAGGTTTTCTCTTCAAGTTCCAAATAAATGCTCTAGGAAGACAGATTTCTTCCAACTGACCAATGGATTTGATATATGGATATCTCCATATCCTTTACCAAGAGGAAAGCACCAACTCTTCCCAGGGCAAGCAGAATTTCTTTCATTGGGGGGCATCATTATTGTTCTGGACATCTCCAGAATATTTAATTTCTATCATTGAGATGGGATTTACTTTTCTGTATCTCCCCTCTTTGTCTTAAATTCATCCTTTGACTGTCATTATGGCTTTGATTTTTGAACCTATCAGTTGCAGTCAGACTGTAAAACACAAATTGTCATTTTCAAATTTGCATCTATTTTCTTTGAAAAAGATCTTCATATTTTATAAATGTTGAAGGGCAGGATGTTTTCCCTTCTCTTCCTCTTTTATGTCACATTCCTCTAACCTTTATCCTCTTTTTTTTGCGGTACTGGGGATTGAAACCAGGGTCATTCTACCTCTGAGCTACATCCCCAGCCTGAGTTTTTATTCTTTATTTTGAAACAGGGTCTCACTAACCTGTGGAGGGCCTCACTAAGTAGCTAAGGCTGGCCGTGAACCAGGATCCTCCGGTCTCAGCCTCCCAAGTACTGGGATTACAGATGTGCACCACCACGTCCTGATCCCTGTATCCTCTTGAATCTGGTTTTTCCTCCAAATATGAAATGTCAGGAAATCCGATTTGGTATATTTTAGTCATTATTAGGAATACTTTTAATCTCTTTGATGAGACAGTAATATTGATGCATATAGTGAAACTGCTTACAGACAACAGTATATCCCATCTCTGATTAGCTTTTTTAAAAAGTAATTTACTATTTCATATAACTGAAGTCAAGAGGTATATATAGTTCAAGAGGGGCTTGAGTGAGTGGTTCAAATAATATGATTGAGACCCAATATCTCCATTTTCCATTTCTCGGGATTGTTTCTTCACTATTGGTATCATTATGACAAGAATTCTTTTCAGAGTCCCAAGACAGCAATTCTTGGGGTTGTATGGTTCCATCATGGAAAGACTTCTTTCCAGAGTCCAAAGACAGCAATTTGGGGGGTTGTATATTTCTTCATTCAAATTCAGCAAAAAATAGTACATAAAGTAAAATTTAAAAGATGAGACCCACTGACTCTAACTGGTTTGAATTATGTGTTCCTTAAACTACTAAATGGGCCAGGTGAAGTGGATATACTGATTATATTAAGCCAATCTACTCCTAACCACATGATTGAGAAATAAAGCACAGTATTAGTAAGAGAGAATGGGAAATGGATGTCAATGAGGCAGCTAACAAATAAACATTACAAGAGGCATTTCCAAAGTCTTTTGATGTCCGGAAACTGGAAGTTGATCAGTTTGGCAGTAAGTAGTAATTGGATCACTACTAACTACTGGAGAATCAATACACTGATCAGGTTTCACTTTTTTAATTATAAGAAGTAGAAAATTGAGTTAGAAAAGTAAAAAAGTAATACAAAGAGCAACTCTAGCTAGATTATAAATTCTTTATGGGCTTGGATAATCTATTCGTATTTGTATTTAGAAGCATCAAGAATATTAAAAGCTTTCCATTTCTTCATTTTCTGTAACCTATTTCTTCTTTTTCACACCTTCTTATGAATGCCAGGTATAAAGAAAATTATATTCTTTTTTTATTGGTGCATTGTAATCATACATCTTGATGGGTTTCAGGTTGGTAGAAGTATACATGCACACATCAGTCAATTAGTCCTCCCCCAATTCCCAACCTCATTCCCTCCCCCTTCCCTCCTTCTCATGTTCAGCATAGTAGTTGACTTTGATAAATTAGTGTGCGTACATCCTGTGCATTAGGGTGTTTTTCCCTTCCCTCTTCCCCCTTCCCATCTCCCTCAGGTCACCTTCTTTACTCATCTAAGGTTTTCTCCATCTTTGTCTGACTTCCTCCTATGCCCTATTCTCCCTAGCTTCCGCATATTAGGGAGAGCATATGACTTTTCACTTTTTGTGACTGACTAATCTCACTAAGCATAATGTTCTCTAATTCCACCCATTTCCCTGCAAATGATGTAATTTTATTCTTCTTGATGGCTGCCTAAAATTCCCTTGTATACATATCCCATAGTTTTGTAATCCATTCATCTGTTGATGGACATCTTGGTTGGTTCCATAGTTTGGCAATTGTGAATTGTGCAGCTATAAACATAGATACGCATGCATTAGTCTATTTGGTTTCCATTTGGTTTTATTATCATAATTTGGTTTCCATTATTTTGGGTAGATACCTAGAAGTGGTATTGCTGGGTCATATGGTAGGTTCATTCCCAGTCTTCTGAGGAGCCTCCACACTGTTTTCCAAAGTGGTTGCACTAATTTGCAATCCCACTAGCAGTGTATTAGAGGTCTTACTTCTCCACATCCTTACCAGCATTTGTTGTTGTTTGTGTTTTCAATGATTGCCATTCTAATTGGGGTTAGGTGAAATCTCAGGGTAGTTTTGAATTGCATCTCTGATTGCTAATGATGTTGAACATTGTTTCATACATTTATTGGCTATTTGCATTTCTTCTTTTGTGAAGTGCCTATTTATTTCACTTACCCATTTTTTGACTGGGTTATTTGAGGTTCTTGATAGTTTCCTTTGCTGGGCAGAAGCTCTTCAGTTTAAAGCAATCCCATGTATTGTTCCTCTTTTTAAATTCTTGTGCCTTTGGGGTTTTGTTGAGGAAGTCTTTTACCTGTGCCTATGTGTTGAAGAGTTGGATCTATGCCCTCTTCAGGTAGCTGCAAAGTCTCTGGTTTAATTTCTAGGTCTTCGATCCACCTTGAATTGACTATTGTGCAGGGTGAGAAAATGGGGGTATTTCCATTTTTCTGTATGTGGTTAACCAGTTTTACCAACACAATTTGTTGAAGAGGCTTTTTTTCCAGTGTATGTTTTTGGCTTCTCTGTCAAAAAATAAATGTCTGTAAGTACAGATTTGTTTCTGAGTCTCCTATTCTGTTCCACTGGTCTATGTGTCTGCTTTTGTGCCAATACTATGCTGTTTATATTACTATGGCTCTGTAGTATAGTTTGAAGTCAGGTATTGTAATGCCTCCTTCATGGTTCTTGTTGCTGAGAACCACTTTGGCTATTCTGGTTTTTTGTTGTTCCAAATGAATTTAAAGACTGATTTTTCTATGTCTGTGAAGGATGACCTTGGTAATTTAATGGGTATTG
>PVJS01041209.1:0-18066 GCA_004027185.1 Glis glis
TCTCTCCTTAGTGAGGCCCTCCACAACTTGGTGAGACCCGGTTTCAAAATAAAGTATAAAAAATAGGGCCGGGGGCGTAGCGCGGAGGTAGAACGCCCCTGCGTTCAATACCTGGTACTGAAAAAAAAAATAGGGCCGGGGGTGTAGCTCAGAGATAGAATGCCCCTGGGTTCAATCCCTGGTACCACAAAAAAATAAAAAATAAAAATAAATAAATAAATATGACTTTGACCAAATTCACTTTTTTTAAGTATGGGTTTTATCTTGCCAATTCAGAGAACATATTGAAGACAAAAGCAAGTGTTTCAATATGAGCTCTCTGGGTTGATGTTTATAGCCTATAAACCTAAATATGTGGTTAAAATTACTCAGAAGCATTTAGATATGAATTTCACCAATGGAAACATAAAACCTTAATCCGGACAAAAGTTCTGTTTAACTGATCCTTTCTAGGTAGACAAACATGATTCATGCTCTTCAAGGTCCACAAAGCAAATGCTACCAATCTATTAAGAAGAAAGAAGCAGATTATTTTTAATTTGTTATTAATCATCTGCATTTCCTCTTTAATTTTGAGAGGCAACATTTAATTAGTCCTCTCATTATAAATATTTTCCACAGTGATTCAGTTGACACAAGTTTTCTGACACTGATGGTGCAGATGGCAGAAAACTAGTGTCTGGTCTCAAAGGAACCATTTGACCACTGCAATAAAAGAGCAATAAACAAAATAACAACATTGCACCCCACTTCAGTTTATGTAGGCAGTCAGCCTTTTATCACTGGAAAACCTTGAAATGGATGTATGAGCTTTGCTGCAATAAACAAAGAGTTGTTTACAGCTCGGGGATGGCAGGTACCAGCACTGGACTGGAGCTCCAGCAGCCACAGTGTCAGGAGCTGACTAATGTGGAGAAACATATTGTGGCTTGTTTTATGGAGAATATGTTTTATAAACCTCGAGGGACCATTTATCACAAATTCATCCACTCTGCAGCAGATTGCTGCTTTAATGTGGAATACTGGATTTTAGTCAGGCCTTCAAGTAAAAATTCGAGGGGAAAAAATTGAAATGTTATTTTATTTCTCTTTGCTTCATCTTGATGATTCTCAAATTTCAACACAGAAAAGCCATTTTAACTACTAATTCTCTCCCTTAAACAAACTAAATATTTTATGACTTGGGGCTACTTCATTAGAAAATTCATATCTACTTACTGTTGTGAGCTTTTTCAACCATGCCATTTATTTGTGATCTGGTGAGCTTGCTGTATGCCAAGTTCTTTAAAAAAAAAAAAAAGAAAAAAATCTCTAACGAGGGTATACTTTGCTAATGGGCACGGGAAAATGTATCTTGTTTCCCATAAAATGAAATGATCGAATCACCACAGCAAGAATGTTTAGAGCTTAAAAATGGAAGGCCAATAACTAAGCCACAGAGACATTTAACAGAAATGCAATGGGTGGTAACCATTAAATAAAAATAATATACTTGACTTTCTTCATTACATATAAAACGTCATTGGAAGAGAAAACAGAGCTCATCTGAGCTGTAAGAAACTGTGCACTATGAATTGAAAATTGATACCTAACATTATGTCAGCAGCTCTCTGTGCTGTAGGTGAATCCAGGCGTATGGCATAATCTGTCCCAAGATACCCTTTTCCTTTTTTATGGCCTATGTTGTCACATAGTGAGAAAGCAGACATAAGTTCCACACAGGTGTGTTTGTCTTAATACTCAAACAGTTGGTTTTTGCCTTCAAAAATCAAATACAAGGATTTGTGGGAATAATAACCGTGAAGAGAACATAACAGAGCTTTTCTAGGGGTTAGCAATCCTTTTGCAAGAGAATCACTTGTGAATGAGTAGGTTGTGGTACTGGGTTATTGCATAGATCCCTGGGCCAAACCCTAATCCATAGACAATTCTCCAGAGGGGTGGGGAGTCCTGGGTATATGTCTGTTAGCAAACTCCAAATATTTTCTCTAGTACCTACACCTAGGACAATTGTTGGATCAACAAGAAAGGAAAAGCTTAAGTATAACATATGTCATCCCTACAAAGATGTTGAACATTTAACAAGTTGGTAGCCTCAAAGAAATTCTCCTGCGAGGCTCACAACCCAACCTTATTGGTTTCTTCTACCTTTTACCTCCCCCTCCTTTTTCGTTTCCTCCTTATCCTTCCAAAATTCGTTATGTTCTGCAACTGTCTTTTAATCATGAGAACGAAATGTGTCTTAAATTAAAAATTAGGCAAATGCAAGAATCTTACATTGTAGTGTTAATAACAATTCGATAATAAGTTTTAAAAAAAGAATCCTTCAAGAAACCTACTGGCAGTTATTGCTATTCCTTCTACCAGCATTCAATACTCACAGAGTTAGACTTGCTCAATCAGTGTGCTTTCTGGCTACTTGTTATTGGGACTGTGTGGTTCTGCGTGTAAAGAATGTACATGCCACACTGACAAACCCAGTCTGTTCCTGCTTAAACTGGAATGCACTACTTGCATTAATATAGGCCCAGAGTACACTACAGAGAATAGAAAACACAGGAAAAAAGTCAGCCGTCTCATGAGATGTGGAGTCAATATCTCAGAATTCCTATTCTATCTGCAGTTTGAATGTTACCGTCAGAGCATGCCCTATTTCATGACCCAACTAATTATCTTTAAATCTACTTAGTATTTGGCAATGCATTATTCCCAGTGATTAGTGTTTCACCTAAACCTGCAACTAGTAAAGCAGTAATGTTATTAAATATTTCAAATCATAGCTTCAAAGCTCCTTTTTCTTTAGGGGACCTCAGACAACCTCATAATTGAGTTAGGCCTTTCTTTCCCAGCCCTAGAATAATCTTCTGTGGGATGAACAGCATTTGTTTGTGTGTTTCGTTTTTTTTATTTTTTTTAGACAGAAAGAATTCTGAAAAGTACAATATAAGATTGGTGTCATCAAATAAAGATGCATGGGAAATCCATTAGATTGTAGTCACTAAATTAGGTCATATGGTTTAACAACACATTCTTATGTGAAAGATGCATTGCTAAAACTTAAATGATTTAAAAGTTTATTCTAGAACTGACATGATATCTCTTACAATTCAGTCTTCTTCACACACTAGTTGTTTTTTTTCTGATTTGTTGATGTCAGCTCTAATTCTGAATTCTGTTAAAAAGCTTAACACCACATTCTGTTTGTTTTCTAATTTTGTTCTTGAACTTGTTTTTGCTGTATATTTGTGCTTTGTACTTATTTTTGTAATATGAGTTCAGTTACGTAACTCATAATTCACATGGCTGGAAATTAGGTAGCTACGTAAAATCAGGCATTAATCTGAATTAAAAAATAGTCAAAGCTGAAACTCTGAAGATTTTGAATATCTACTTCAATTCTTTCTTCAGGTTATTATTTCTTGGACTATCAACTCTTTATTCTTTCTCCTAACCACTAAACTTTTATGCTTTTCTTTACAACTTTTTTCTTTCAAATATTTAGCTAATATATCTCTACTTTCACATTCACTGAACATTCCTTCAGTAAGTTTCTGATTATATCCATATCTATATTTTCCACTAAATATACTAAAATTCTCTCCTATGACCTCATTGAAGTTTTCTTATAACTAAATCTTATGTGCCTTAAGCAAAAACAAGCATTTCATGCTTTACATTATTAGCACTATGAAGGTAGTCTTACCGAGATCAGTGCATCCAAAGGTGGTCAACAGACCAGCATCCTTAATGTTACGTGGAAACACAACACATTAGGAATATAGATTCTCAGGCCCCAACCCAGAGCCACTGAATCAGAAACTCTCAGGGAGGCACCTATAAATCTGTGTTTTTAGAAGTTTTCCAAACTAAAAACTGAGAATGTCTGATGTAGAATATTATACTATTGTCATTGAAGGGAGACAGGCCTGGATATGAGTTTAGGCTCTTCAACCTAATTTATGATCTTAATCAATTAATCAATTCTGAACTTATGATTGGTCAAGTTTGGTACCTATCCCTAACCAACCACTGTGTTCAGATAAATGGGATAATATGATTGGACTATTTTTGGTCCTGAGCATACACTGTGGATAGGGAGGTGGGAAAGCCCCATTTTGTTCATAAGAAAAAGGGTGAAATGGTTCCTTAAAGAACAGAATGGTGGAGTTAGGGTCCATGTTTTGTTCTCATGGGATGCTGTTCAGATTTTTCCATGGTCTCTATTCTAAGCATCTATGACCAGTCTTCTAAGTATCTCTCTTCCAGTCTTAGATTAAAATAAGTTATTTTCAGGAAGCTTTTTTTTTGGTTAATTTATTCGTCTCTGAAGATAATTTTACCACCTTTAAAAATACAATCTTTACTTTTTAAAATTTTGTCCGATTGCTTTAGGGTTATTTTCCTGTGAGCATTCCTGTATGATTGGTTTCCAGTCTAGATTAAAAAATTTCCTAGAGCCGGGCGTGGTGGCACATGCTTGTAATCCCAGTACTTTGGGAGGTGGAGACTGGAGGATCCGGGTTCACGGACAGCCTCAGCTCTCTTGCTGTCTCTCTCTCTCTCTCTCTCCTCTCTCTCTCCTTAGTGAGGCCCTCCGCAACTTCATGAGACCCGGTTTCAAAATAAAGTATAAAAAATAGGTCCGGGGTGGCGCACGCTTGTAATCCCAGTACTTTGGGAGGCGGAGACCGGAGGATCCGGGTTCGCGGCCAACCTCAGAACGCATGCGCGCGCGCGATCTATCTCACTCTCTCCTCTCTCTCTCTCTCTCTCTCTCTACCTAGTGAGGCCCTCCGCAACTTCATGAGACCTGGTTTCAAAAATAAAGCATAAAAAAAATAGGGCCGGGGGCGTAGCGCGGAGGTAGAACGCCCCTGCGTTCAATCCCCGGTACCACCAAAAAAAAAAAAAATTTCCTAGACAGGGAGACTGATTCCTCACTTTGTTCCCCCTCTATGTTTTGTGAGGTGCTGCATACATAGCATGTGTTCAATAAATGCTTTCAATTTATTAATCCTGTTGATCTTTTAGATTCTAATTGGTAACAATAATAAAAGACTTGAGGTATGATTTTTTCTTAAAATGTATAACAAATGAATTTTTAATTATGTTATGAGGATATATCGTAAAACTGAAAAACCTAATTAATATTTTGAATGTTGGTATACAGTCTCAAAAAACATGTTAAGTGAGCTCCCTCTATCTTACTTTCTCAGAAATTTAAGATTTTTATTAATAAAAAACTTTCAGTGAAGTACTACTTAATATATTGAGTGATTTTTTTTAATCTTGAAGACTATTACTTGACTGTAAAGAAATACAAATTTACACTTGGTTTTATTAATAGGAATAAGTCATTGAAAGTTTTTTGAACAATGCAGCAACATAATCAGAACTATCATTCAGAATATAAAGATCAAGTAATGCAAGTCTCAAGGCCATTCCTAGAAGATTCCCAATACTGCCATATTTATTAATAATAAAAAGTTATTTCTCTTCTTCAGTCAGTGTAGTCATGATACAAATATAAAGGAGAAGAGTATATTTTCAGAATGAATTTATTAAGACAGTAACAAGGCATGCATGCTTTCAAATACTTGCAAACAAGTTGTATTTCTAAGGCAGCCACTAAAAGCTGTGTCTGAGAAATTCATATACAGGTCCAAATGTGGACTTTTCAGTTCTTAATAATACTATTGTCCTTAATTTGCTCACCTGTAAAATGGGAGACACTTCATGTGGTGATTTTGGGGATGAGCTATTATTCCTAGTGTTCGGCACAGGGCTTGGCATGTAAGAAATGCTCGAAGAATGGAACTAGTTTATTATCATCTTCATTCTGGTCATTTACACTTCCCACCCCAACCCCAGGCAGCACACTCAGTTAGATAGGAATTTCCTGGGGCAGCAGCCAGGGCCTGCAGGATTTGGTATTGGTTCTTCCCCAGATTCAAAGCACCATTCTCTTCTACAATAATGTAACTGTTCCTGAGAATTGGGAACATCCTTTCTGCTCCATTCCAATCTTGCACCTATTTCTAAAGGCAGAGTTAGGAACAATCCTTTCAAATAATTTTAATTTATCTTTATCATCAATGTAATAGTCAAACTCCATTTTGATACTTATTGAAGGCTTTCAAATCCCACCACTCCCTCTCCCTTCTGTTTTCCATATGAGCACACTGGTAAGAAAGCCCAGGTGCTTCCTTGAAATTAAAGCTACACAAAAGCCCTAGTATATGGGAAGGCAGGCTCTTCTAGTCTTGGTTCAACTCAGTAACTACCATAAGACCTCATGTCAGCTGTCCATCCTTGCTCTCTCTCAAGCCATTTTCAGACATTAGAAGCCTCCATCCTTTTAATAGGAAGCCTCATTATGAAGTCATACAGGTTTTCAATACTTCTTGGTATATGTGCAGCAGCATCAGTCTTGACATTCCAAGTAAATTTGGGGTATGGGGTTTGTCTTGCTTCTGTAGAGTCATTATCAGATATGCCATTTAAACAGCACTTATCTTAATCCTTCTCTCGAACTCTTCTTCATGTTCAGAAAGACTAATTCAGTCTAGTTAAGACAACTAAGTGAAAATATATTGTTCTTTTCAATTAGCATTCAGTGTGAAAGTCGATAATTCTGGGTCATCAGTCCCAAAGTCCGTCACCCTCAATTAGTTAGAACACCTGTCATCCTGAATCTTGTATGAAGATAAAATAAGCAAAAAAAAAATCCACTAAGTTTTATTTTATTATCCCTTTTCCGATGAACACATTGGTAAGCTGTACTTTCAGAGTTTTTATAAACATCCTTGAAAGTATTACATCTTATTTTGTGTATATTAATATGTTTAAGCCTCAAAACAACTCTGTGAAATATTATCTTGACCTATGGCTTTTGTGGCAAGTCCTGAGTTCCTTAGCAACATAATGGTTTTCTTCTATCTTTAGAGGTATTATGGATAAATCCTAGTGGCTTTGTCCTAAATATACTTCCAATGACTTTTAACTAAATGAAAGCATTCCTGATGTAATTTTCTTTAGCTTTTTGACATAGAAAGAAAATATCAATGCTATTTTTCAAAAAATAGAACAAAATGAGGATGGAAGGGAGCTATTCATCGTCTTCAATATACATGGATCTTTTCATCTGAGGAAAGTCCTTTGGTGAAAGCAGTTTTTGGTGTGTTAGAGGACAAGAGGCAACGCATTTCTGTGAGTGTGAGCAAATCCCTGCCCAAATCACTTCTAAGTTGAACTTAACCATGAGGCCAAGATGCAGGCTCAATCCAGTTACACTGTTATTAAAAAAAAAAAAAAGTGACCCTGAAGGCTAAAAGTTGTCATGTGTTCCAGATCCATTTGTTAATCTATTGTATTTTCCCTGATAAGAAAAAAAATTCTGTAATCTTTTTTTGTTTGTTTAAGTATCCAACTCTCAAGGCTGAGGTTGAATTTTGGCTTTGTTTACAATATGAAGCGGTGTGTAGACTCAAACTAGAACTTAATGGATGTTTTTCACATCATAAAACCGCTATGCACTTTGGCACAATTTAAAATGACTGGCAGACTCCACTTAGCAGAGGCCAAGGAATGAAATACCAGGGGTGTTGCAGGTCAGTGCACTGGCAGAGGTGTATGGGAAAGCTTGCCTGGCTCTAGCTCCTGCAATTACTCGCTCATGTTCATGAGCGATAAAATTGAACCAAATAAAAAAAGAAACCATTAAACATTAATGTGCAATACACATTGACCCAAGGATGCAAGAAAGACTATTTTCCATATGCTTTTTTTTACCTGTATGTTTTCTGGCATGAAAAAGGACTTAATTATATGATTTTGTTCCCAAACATAATGTCCTATAAGAGTTAAATGTATTATTTTTTTAATTGCTGAAATGAGGAGAGAATTACAGCATCCTTCTAGGCTGTCTTAGTTAAAGATATTATGAAAGAATAGACCAACCAACAAGAAAGAAATCAGTTCCTGTCATTTCCACACAAGAATTTATCTGATAGAACCTATTTTTTAATATGTTATAACTTTTTAGTACTATATGGTCAAAAGAAATTTTCATATGTATTATCTCATTTAATCCTAAAAGGATTATATGTTCCAAATTCTTAAAGCAAATTCATTTTCAATGAATATTTCTCGATTAATAAAGTGTTAAAATAATACTATATGTTGAGTATTTTTCCTGATTCATATTTATTTATATATTTTAATACAATATATAAAAATTAACTGTGTCAATAAAGGGTTAAAATAGCACTATTACACTTTATATGGCTGTATTTCAGTAATTCTTCATATGCAATTTATTTTTTGTGATGAAAATTATAAGTTTATATAAATAAATATATCACCAGAAGTAAGAAGAAAGTATGTTTAATATTTAATTAGGGAATTCTATAGAAATATAGTTTTTATAAGATGTAATATAAAGAGATATTTATAATGTGACATATATATAACTGAAGACCTCTTCAAGTAGGATAACAGTAATTTAAAATATTAGATTTTTACCAATAAAAACATAAGGAGCACTGACAGCTTTAACCAATTTCATTTCATTTATCTTTCCCTGGCAGATCAAACTAAAGTTCCATTAATTGGCATAATTAATTTACATAATTATTATGTTCTTACACATTTTTCTAATAGGTTCCAAACCTATTTATAAACATACCAATTGAGAAATTAATGTCCATGGCCAATTATTTCTTAAAATGAGAACCAAAGTCTAACAATGTAGCCTTTGGTAATTCCTTATCTTGGAAGATTAATAAAAAATACATCTGATAACATGAATTTGATCAAAATCTACTTGCAGCTATAATGACAAATTTTACTTAATAAACACAGTTGCTCCGTACTAAGAATAGTCTCCTCCTGCCAATCCCTGGTAATTCTCCATCAGCTCATACTGTATTATAAAACAGCATGAATTTTTTATTAGTTCACTGAAAGGTTTTGAAATATGGTTTTCTACTTACTATCCAGTCCTTGCTTGGCTTTAATTGCTATGTAAGGATTTCAAGAAAAGTAAACAACATAAATCTAAAATATTTTAGTTAAAGTCAGAGTACTTTAACTAAACATGTACATATTTAACAATTACTACTTAAATAATTGGAATTTTTGCCTTACTTGTAGGGTTAATTGAGACTATTTCACCTTGTAAGCATTCCTTATTTATCTTTTTTCTTCTGAGTTATAAAACCTATTGATCACTTGCCTTTATTTTGGTAACATGTATTTTCATGGTGAAATATTCCTAACTGATGAATACTTAACCAACATAGGAAAAATAAATTCATAAAGTTGAGAATCAGTAAGTCTAATTTTATCTTTAGGCAAGGTGGCTAAAATAATTTAATACAGTTTTATGCAATTTATAGAACTGGAATGGAAGATACCCTGATGACAATCTAATTAATGTACTGGATTCTCCTTGATAAGAGTACTTTAGAGAGTTAAAAACTTTGGTTACAGATTTTGTTTGTGAGAAAATACTAGAATTCTGGTTTCCTTAACTCTAGAAGTTTGAAAAGCTCAAAAAATAGGTGTATGACCACAGATATATTTCTATCTATGAGCAATATTGGAAAATAAATTCAGACATTATTTGTCTTAAGGAATTATACTTAATCACAAAGTGAGCTAGTCGCCTAGAAGAAAGATATTAGAACCATAGTGAATTCCAAGTTTAAGCAAAAGAACTTTCCAAGAGATAGGGCAGGCTGTCTCTGAGGCCAAGAGCCACTAATATATTGCTTCCAACAACCTTGCACTCTTGGCATAAATGATGGTTGCATAAAACTACAAGGTAATGCCTCAGCAGAAACATGCTAGACAATGTTTGAACCATAGCTCAGAGATGTATCCAGCCTCTATGATACAGTCATCAGCTTGTGGTAGGGAAGAGTCAAACTGGGGCCTGATTAAAAATGGGGGAAGGTGTCAGTCACAAACAAAAATTCCACCTGTGACTGCATGTCTCCATATCTAAACACAATTTCAATCACATTTTTCAAACTGCTTCCTCATCAGTCTTAATATTTTTAGAAAAAAATAAAACTATTATTTAAAAGATATAGAAATAATTTCCCCCTAACTTGATAAGTATGCCCCTCTCATATATTTATGTAATTTGTATATAAGAGAACTGAGATAACATGTCTTTATGATGTCATAAACTTATCTTTAAAAATATAAGTAATATGTATAATATATATATATATATATATATATATATATTCCATATATAATTGTTCCTAGAAATAAAGTGCTAAGAATAAAATTGTCTCAGGGACAGAGTTTCACAAAATGGTCTAAAATATGTTACTTTTGGAGGAGGTTTATATAAACGAGAAGACAAAAAATGTACTATTTAAAAAGCAAAAATGACATAGAGCTCATCAACACACTGATATAATAGAATGCCATTTTACTTTTGCTTTTTCCCTTCAATAGTGCACATAAAAACACATTTTAAATGATGATGCAAGTTAAATGTCTCCCAATAATAGGATAAGACAATTTTTCCTCCATGATTTATATCACCTCTGAAGAAAAGGGAGCCATCACCCATCATTTGCTAAACAGCACTTTTAGTTAAAGGTTCCAAGACTACACCCACTCTCCACTTTTGAATGCTTTTCGGGTCAGACAATCATTTTAAAAGATTCATCAATACTGGATGCGTACTCTGAAAACATCCTATTTCTGAAAAGCATGTTTCCTTCCTACTGACCAAATGCAACTTGGAAACAGGAAGCAACAGCTAAATTCATGAGTATATTTCACTTTAGGGCTGAAAGAAAATGGCTATCTTTCCTATACCCCAACCAGAAAATAATTGCTATACAATACCTTATGAAAGTAGGAAATTCTTCCAGTAACATAATCATATTTCAGAATTCAAATTCTGTCCTGCACTTATGTGGGAAAACAAACACATAAATAACCATTTTTTTTCTGGTTTGGGGAATGGCTACATTCTCTTTACTTTTCCTGTTATAAAGTTTAAGTTTTGGACAAGTAAAAGGGAAAAGTTCCAAGAAACAGAACTATATAGTAGAGGCTTATTTTACTGTTTTGTTTTAAATATGGACAGAATTCTAGGACAATTAGGCAGAGCAAACTTCTCTAAAGAGCTGGTTTCCATAGATGCCCTCCTTCATACCTAGCCTGCATATGGTGCCTTCCCAAAAGCTGTTCAAAAAAGATGTCTCCAGGACTCATCAGAAAGGGTCGACTGAGGAACAGGAGGAACGGAGAGAGACCTATCTTCCCCCACCAGCCTGGAGGTACCTGTAGCCACTATGAAGATGAAAAGTGCAGAATGTGATTCTAGATTTACAGTTTTCAAGCCACAGTAGTTATTTTCTTTATTTTTACACTTCCATTGGTGCATTATAATCTCACATCATAAGGCAGTTCATAGTGATAGTGACATATATGCACACAGCATTTGGTGGGCTTTCCCCCGGCTCCCTCCCCACTTCCCTCCTTCCCCAAATAAAATATTGAGATTGGCATTGGTATTCTTTTTTTTTTTTCCATACCGGGGATTGAACACAGGAGCGTTCTACGTCCGCGCTACGCCCCCGGCCCTATTTTTTATACTTTCTTTTTAAACCGGGTCTCACGAAGTTGCGGAGGGCCTCACTAGGTAGAGAGAGAGAGAGAGAGAGAGACAGGGAGAGAGAGAGAGAGAGAGAGAGAGAGAGAGAGAGAGAGCACGCGTGCGTGTGCACGAGCTGAGACTGGCCGCGAACCTGGATCCTCCGGTCTCCGCCTCCCAAAGTACTGGGATTACAAGCGTGCGCCACCACGCCCGGCAGCATTGGTATTCTCACATATGTACATAATGTCAATGGAAATGATTCCATCATTAATTAACCCTCTTCCCCCCTCCCCAAAACCACCTCCCTTGAGCCACTGGAATTTCTCCTCCATTATCTAAAGTCCCTTTGGTATTCCAATGAACTCCCCAAAACATATGACCCTTCACTTTCTGTGACTGGCTAATCTTACTTAACATAATGTTCTCCAGGTCCATCTATTTTTCTGCAAATTACATAATTGTGTTCTTCTTTATTGCTGAGTAAAATTCCATTGTGTGTATATCCCATTATTTTGTGATCCATTCATTTGTTAATGGAAATCTGGGTTGTTCCATAATTTGGATATAATGAATTGTGTTGCTATAAACATGAGTAGCATGTATTATTATTATATTCTGATTTCAGTCCCTTTGGACATATACCTAGGAGTGGTATAGCTGGATCATATGATGGGTCTATTCCCAGTTTTCTGAAAAATCTCCACACTGATCTTCATAGCGGCTACACTAATTTGCAATCCCACCAGCAGTGTAGAAGAGTTTCTATTTCCCCACATCCTTGGCAGCATTTATTGTTGTTTGACTTCTTGACAATTGCCATTCTAATTGGGGTTAGATGAAATCTCAGCATAGTTTTAATTTGCATCTCCCTGATTGCTAATGATATTGAACATTTTTTCATGTATGTACTGGCCATTTGTATTTCTTTTTTTTTAACTTTTTATGTTCATTTATTGGTGCATTGTAAATTGTAATTATACATTTTGATATATGTCAGGGTATGAACATCATACATGTACACATTGCACATTTAGCCCTCCCTTCAATCTCTTTTGTGAAGTGTCTATTTAGTTCAATTGGCCATTTCTTGATTGGGTTATTAGTTTTTTTAGTGTTACCTATTTTAAGTACTTTTTATATTCTAGATACTAGTCCTTTATCAGAGGGATAGCTGGCAAAGATCTTCCATTCTGTAGGCTCTCTCTTTAGACTCTTTATGGTTCCCTTTGATAAGCAGAAACTTTTTAATTTAGTGCCATCTCATTTATTAATTCTTGTTTTAATTTCCTGAGCTTTGGGTGTCTTTTTGGGGAAATTTCTACCTGTGCCAATATGTTGGAGTGTTGGACCTATGCCCTCCTCTAGAAATTTCAAAGTCTCTGGTCTAATTCCCAGGTCTTTGATCCATCTTGCATTGACTCTTATGCAGAGTATAGTCATTTCTTTTAGATATTTCTTTTCTCTTATAATTTTATTTATTTTTATTGATGCATTGTAATCATACATCTTGATGAAGTTCAGGGTGATAGGGGCATACATGCACACAGCACTCATTGAGCCCTCCCCCAGTTCCCACCCCACTCCCTCTCCTTCCCCACCTTCCCGTGCTCAGCACAGTGATTGATAAGTTTGTGTATGTACATCATGACCATTGATGTGTTTCCTTCTTCAAGTCTTCCTCCCCCCTCTCATCTCCCTCAGTTAGGTCCCTTCATTCATTCCACTAAGGTTTCTCCTTCTTTATCCGGAGTCCCTTCTGTGTCCCAATTTCTCCCTTGCTTCCTCGTATGAGGGAGAATATCCGACCTTTCACTTTTTCTGACTGACTATTATCACTTAGCATAATATTCTCCAGTTCCATCCATTTCCCTGCAAACGACATGATTTTGTTCTTTTTTATGGCTGAGTAGAATTCCATTGTGTGTATATCCTATAATTTTGTAATCTATTCATCTGTTGATGGACATCTCAGCTGGTTCCATCATTTGGCAATTATGATTCAGCAGCTAGAAACATCAAAATGCATGCATTACTATGGTAGTTTGGTCCAATATTTTTAGCATGGTTTTGAAAAGGTGCTATATTTATACCATATACAGGGGCCTGAATAATATTTCAACTGGCTAATAATAATAATTCAACTGGCTATAGCACCGAGCTTGTAAAACTAAAGTTTATATTAATTCCAGTTTTGTTTATTTACTTTGTTCCAAGTAGTATTGCTCTTCCATTCAAAGTATATAACTTTTTGTTGGTCAACTATTCAAAAATAAGCTATATGTATAGGTCAAGAGAAACTTGCATAAATTAGTACAATTAGATCACTGAATGTGGTAAAGTAAGTCAATAAAACATAGTTCAGTTGAGGAACTATCTCTTCCAGAAGGTCTCTCTAAACCCCAAGATGAGCAACATTCTCTTTCATTGTTTGAAAATAGAATTCTTTGTATTTCTCTTTTCATTTCTCTATTATTTTAAATGTTTGTCTATATATGAGTTTTTCTGCCTTCGTTCCCTTATGTCATAGGATACAAGTCCCTGCAGAGTTTCTTAAAAAATGCATTCCTCATCAAGTTACTTAGGAACTTTATAATAGTGTTCCATCTTGAAGAACAAATGAATCTTATCCTATTAGAATATATAAGTCGTAAAAACAAAGTAACTATTTTTACCCAGCATATTTTTCAGTAACTCTGATTCAACAAGGGGTGCTACTACTATTGGCTTTATCCTTGTAATAAGTATGAAATCCCTTGGGTCTAATGTTATTGTTGAAGGACAGTATTGACCTGTGAATTAATGGAAACACAAGCAGATCTCTAACTAAATTATATGTGCATACATTTACTTTTTTCCATGTAATAAAATTTTGAAACAGGCTATTCTTAGTTTAGGATTGGAGATGTATAGTAAAGACTTGATATGTGACCTCTCTAAACATTGTCCTAACATTTGAGTAATGGAAGCTCTGGTTATAGTCATAAAATTGGTTTTCCATACAAAAGAGAGAAAGACATGATGAGAAGGAAACAAGACTTTCTGTAAAATCTGAGCAAATTTTAGTTTATTGCTCACTCTCCAGAGCTGAGTCAAATGGAAACCTTTACTGCAAAATGTTGGAAATAATTTGTTTTTTCCTTTCACACATTGACACCTAGAACAGAATTGGAAGTTGGTAGTTAAAAGTAAGAGGAAAATGGGTACTGTTTACAAATAATTGATACTAACTGACATAATTCCCTGGATAACAATTTTGAAAGAATTTCATGTCTGCCTAAGATTAGATCCATTTATATGAAACATTGTTTTTATGTCAATGAAACCTAGTAAATAAAGCATAATAGGTAGTCAATAATTAAGGGTTCTAGCAATATCTCCAAATGCCATATGCAAAAAGTATATATGGGTAACTTAATGTTTTATATATTGTATAACAGCTTCAGTGGACAGGTAACTATAGGGCAAAAATAGGGAAAGACAGAAATTTTTACATAACTAACCATCTAACTGGTATATTGAGGATGTTAACCATAGTCCTAGAAGCACGATTTGACCAGGTGTGCTCAATACTGTCCAGGTAAGTGTTTCTGAATAAGCTGAGAGAGATTCAAGTTGTCATAGGAGGTAAATGATCTACTGTAGGATTCACTGAACCTCATCAAGACTTTAGTGTAAAAGTCATACAGGTCAAATGGTACTTTTTTTCTTCAAATAGAGGGTAACAAATCAACTCTATTTCCAGACACTTATACCTAAATACAAATAGAAGGACTGGGGTAGAGAAATACATTGTTTATGCTAGTAAAAATTTTTTTTCATTTATAATTTCACAAATTGACATCAGAATAAATTGATTTTTAGCATGTAGTTTGGTTAATGGTTCTTACCAAGGATTTTTTTTTAAATCCCTGCTAGATATAGTGCTAAAGTCCCATTTCCAAAACTGCAACATTTTAACATTAGACCTCAGGCTAGAGTAGACACACAAAGATTTTACCATGCTCTGGAATCTTCTCGGAAAACACACTACCTCTTGTGGTGTCTTCTCAGAGGCTACAACACTGTATGATAGTGATTTTTCTTTAGAGAAATTTTGATGTTTGAATGAAAAAAAAAAAGCTTCATCCTCCCCTTCCCTGACACATACAAAGTGAAAAGGAAGTCCACATACTAATCGTATATTTTTAATGCATACTGTGGTTTGGATCTTAAATACACCCCAAAGGCTCGTGTGTTAAAGGCTTGGTTCCCAGCCTGCGGTGAAACCTTTAAGAGGTAGGGCGTAGTGGAAGGAATTCAGGTTCTTTGGGGTGCGCCCTTGAAAGGGATATTAGGACGCCAGCCCTTACTCTCTCTTTGCTTCCTGGCTGCCATGAGGTATGTAACTTTGCTGCAGCATATGCTCCTCATCATGATGTTCTGCCTCACTTCAGGCCCCAAAACAACAAAACCAACTGACCATGGACTGAAACTTCAGAGACTGTGAGCCAAAATAAAACTTTCCCTCCTTATAAGTTGATTTCTTCAGGTATTTTGCTACAGTGAGAGAAAGCTGACTAACACAGTACATGTCTCTTCTAGTATATTTTTTCTAATAACTAGTATCATGTAACATTAAGACTTTGTTTTCAAATAACTATAGACCTAAAAACCACTTGTAGATCTATTAAGACTTGCTGAATTTAAAAATGTAGAAGAGAAGGAAGATGCAAAGTCACAGAAAATGTAATAATGACAGAGTGGCTTATTTTTCATCAAGATGAATGCTGGCAATATATTTCTTTATTCCTGAATACTAAATGCAAAACACTATGCTATTTATTTGTGATAGTTTTTTAATAAAGATAAAGTTTTGTGTTAATTCTAGTAATGGATTTCTCTAAGCTTGCAATCAGTCATGAGCTAACGATATATTTACAGCCATGATAACTCAGATTATTCTGAAGAGACATTGAAGGAGAGGAAAGACAAAGCTATAGCAGTAGCCAAAGATGGCAAAGCATTTTACAAGCATCTCAGAACTCTCAGACAATGAACTTAAGCATTTTCAAGGCTTTAAAAAAAAGGTAAACAAAATTTAAATAGAATACCTAACTATATTGAAAGTCGGGTAAAGCCTAGGAGGTGACAGAAATGCATACATTAATTGAAGATGAGCAAATATTTAAGATGAGGTCTCCTTTTAAATTTAAGGAGTCCTTTACTCTCTACATAAAAGTTGTTGCTTTTTTTATTCCTCCTAAGAATGAGACCTTCACTATCCATCACACACAGAAGTAGATACTCTCTGCCACACAGATATTAAATGGAGAAATGTACATTTTCTACTTCATCTGTCAGGCCTACTGATGTATTTTCATCTACGGCATCAATCACTATAGGAGCTTAAGTACTTGAAAATGGGAACCCATGGGGCTCAGCCACTGCCAATGAGGGCTCAGCTGTTCTGTGAAAGCCTTGAAACGTGAAACATCTGAAAGACCTAAAAATATGGCTTAGAGTCTCATCAGAAGCCACTGACCATGTGGTGCCCCTGGCTCCAGGCATCACACAGAGGATTTGAATAACTTGTGCAAATTCTAAAGACCAAGATAAAAGTGGTGGTACTGAGATTCTCACTAGTGATTTCCAGAATGTGAACAAAACCAGGCATCCTTTGCCACTAGATTAACTTTGAGCAACATCTGTAGGATGCTGGGAGATGTGTGCACTCCAGGAGAACTGCCAATGTCACAGACAAAAGGTTTCAGCATAATTATAGAGTCTCCATGGGGGGAGGAAGCACAATATCTCACTGGAGAAATGCAAATGATCTTTAGGACACTGATAATGTGCATCGAATTCAGGGTAGCAACCAACTGTGAACAAATAACCAATAAATCGCACAGGAAAATAAGAGAAAAAATTTGCATGTGTCTGCTTCCGAACATTTCCCACAAGCATTTTCCTGTGTGAAACAATTGTGGAAAGCCTAAATTTTATGGTTTCTGTACAATTCAAAAGAAATATTAATTACAGCAATTTATAGCCACTTGTTTTTTATCAATTTAAGTTCTAAATTGTACTCACAACTACAAAATTACAGGGCTGTACAGCATATAAAAACTGTCTCTTACCTGAATTTCCTAATTCTTAACCATGTTTTATTGATCAGTATAAGAGCTTCTTTTAATAGTCATTGAATATATGCAATGTTGTATCAGGTGACACTGTTGTACCTCTACATGGAAAGCTTAACAGCCTCTAATGCTGGTCAGACTCTAGTTTCAGAAATTGATTTGGATGAAGGCTTAGCTCTTGACCAAAGGAAAAAGGGAAGGCTGGGTGTGGTGGCGCACGCTTGTAATCCCAGTACTTTGGGAGGCAGAGACCAGAGGATCTGGGTTCGCGGCCAGCCTCAGCTCTCTCTCTCTCTCTCTCTCTCTCTCTCTCTCTCT
>PVJS01041210.1:0-18065 GCA_004027185.1 Glis glis
TTTTTTTTTTTTTTTTTGCGGTACCGGGGATTGAACCCAGGGGCGTTCTACCTCTGTGCTACACCCCCGGCCCTATTTTTTTATACTTTATTTTGAAACCAGGTCTCACGAAGTTGCAGAGGGCCTCACTAGGTAGAGAGAGAGAGAGAAAGAGAGAGACAGGGGGAGAAAGAGAGAGAGAGAGAGAGAGCTGAGGCTGGCCGCGAACCTGGATCCTCCGGTCTCTGCCTCCCAAAGTACTGGGATTACAAGCATGCACCACCACGCCCGGCTGAAGGTTATTTTTCATTAGTATTAACACAAGTTCTCCCCAAACTACTATATTTCTAGAAAAAAATAGAGAAGCAAAATAGAGAACAGATAAGTAAGGGAAGTTTTAAAAAATGACAGCATGGAAACATAAATTTAGAGTAATATAGATGGTAAATGAGTTTTTGTAACTACTGTCTAATGTAATGATAGATTATCTTCACATTTTAAAATTTCTTCATTAATTTTATATGTAACTGTGATTTGCTTCATTCAATATATAAAGCTAGAGAAAATAGTCTGGATTTGACAAATACCCTAATACATGAAAAAAATGGAGTTTTGCAAGTTATTAGAATTCTACATTTTTATTTTTAAATATCTTCTAGGTTACTGTTTTCCTATTTATTTATTTGAAACAAAAATTCCTTCCTTTCTGAACTTAGAAATTAAAAGGTCCTAAACCCAAAAGCATTATGGGGAGAAAATTACTGTTAACATTAATAAGAGTTCAGTAAGGAGGATTAGTACAAACTTACTGTATTACTAATATAAAAATTCAGCTTTCAAATAAATAGTTGTAAAAATGGGAAGAAACTATACAATTTCCAATAACCATAAAATATAAAATATTCAGAAATATAATTTTTAAATACAGGTCCTTATATGAATAAAGCTATAAAACTTTGAGTACCACATAATAAAAATACTTGAACAAATGAAGAATTTGTCCTGAATAGAATTATAAATATATAAATATGTTAAGTGTTCCCACATTAATGCATAGAAATACCAGTAACACAATTCCAATACAATCTCCAGTGCCTTTTTTTTGTTCAGAATGTAGCAATGTATTTTAAAGTTCTACTAGGAAAAAAAAATAGAATAAACAAGAACCACCAGATAATTTTTGACAAAGAATAAGGGAGAGAAGTTTTGCCCTATATAGTATTAAATTTTCAAAAATTTAAACTAATTAAAACAATAATGAAGTAGAAAGAAAGATGAATGACACAGAAAACTCAGAAATAGCTCCCAGAATATAAATAATTTGGTGCATCCAATTCACATATACAAAATTCTTCTGAGTGCTATGTGTCCATTCTGTACTAGTAAAGCAAAATGGTTATAATCTTTATAGAAAGCAATTTGGGAATAGATATCAAGAACTTTTGAAGAGTTTATATACTTTTAACCTGTAAACCTACTTCTAGGATTTATTGTAAACAATGGTAAGAAATTTGTTTAAGAGTTTATAAAAAGATGTACATTACAGGGTTATTTCTAACAGTGAAAACTTGGTAAAAATGACAATGAAATTAATATATTACTTATGGTATATCCACACAACAGAATACTATACAGCCATCAACAGTGTGTTTAAAAACTTATCAATGTACAGTTGTATGCCACATAATGACATTTCAGCCAATGACAGACTGTATATGACAGTGGTCCTATAAAGTTATAATGGAGCTGAAAAATTCCTATCTCCTAGTAATGTAACCATTATAACATCATGGTGCAATACATTACTCACGTGTTTGTGGTGCTGCTGGTATAAACAAACTTATTATGCTGTTGTTACACATATAAAAGCATAACACACAGTTATTTACATAATACTTGCTAATGATAATAAATGATTGTTAGAGGCTTATGTATTTACTATACTATACTTGTATCATTATTTTAGAGTTTATTTTCTTCTACTTACCAAATAAAAGTTTACTATAAAATAGTATGGCATGTTATACCTGCAGCAGCCTCATATACCTTGGTTTACTAAGTCTCTTGATTGCAAAATTTTCTCTTATGCTTGACTTAATCTCGGGTTTTTTTTTATCATGGACCTAGAAGCAGTAGGCTACACACACACGCACGCACGCACGCACGCACGCACACACATGTGCATATGCGTACATAACACATATATATGTATGTGTTACATATATCATATAGGCTAAATGCATAGAGAATATACCATCTAGATTTGTTTAAATATACTACTCCATGATGTTTGCACAACAAAATTGGCTAACAGTACATTTCTCAGAACACAGCCCTATCGTTAAATGCATGACTATATATTCACACAGTAGAATTATTATGCAGCAATGAGAATACTGAAATATGACTAACTAAAACAATATGGATGACTCTCACAACCACAATAATTTTTAGTGAAATAAGTCAGACACAAAAATGTACACATGATATGATTCCATGTATATCTGTTTCATATACATAAAACAAGCTATGCTGCCAGAGGTCAGGATAGCTTTGGAAATTAAGTGAAGTAACTGAAAGGGGTGGGTTTGGAGAAGATTCTGTGATTCTATAATTGTTTTTTAATGTACAATAAACAGCACAGTTCAAGTAACAAATATGATCAATTCATATATATTTGTGAAGGAATAATCACAACCCACATAATAAATATAACTATAATCCCCCAAAGTTTCCTCATGCTACTTTGCAATCCATTCCTCCTATCCAACACTCTTATTCCCAAGTAACCACTCTGCTTTCCACCACTACAGCTTTGCATTTTCTAGATTTTTATATTAATGGAATGAGGCAGCACATTCTTTCATTTTTCCTGGGTAAGTGCCCAGGAGTAGCATAGTTGAGCTCAATGGTAGTTACATGTTCAACTTTTTAAAAACTGCTGGACTTCCCAAATGGCGCACCGTTGCACCTTCTTTCCAGCAGGGTATGCAAGTCCCAATTCCCCTTTATCCCCCCATGTGGTATGGTCAAGCTTTGCCATTTTAGCCATTCTAGTGGGTGCAATAGTAGCTCTCTGTGGTACTTCACATTTCCCTAGTAACCAAAGATATCAAGCATCTTCTTAGGTGCGTATTTTTCATTCATATATCTTCTTTAATTGACTACTCAAATCTTTTGTCCATCTTTTAAAATAGGGCTGTTTTCTTATTATTGAATTTCAAGAGTTTTTTATACTCTGGATATTTTAATCAGATATATATTTTAGAAATATTTTCTCCCAATCCGAGGCTTCTTTTCAATTTTCAATAATGTCCTCTGAAGAGCAGATTTTTAATTTTGATGAAGTCCAATTTAGCAAGTTTTTTTCTATTATGGATCATATTTTTAATGTTTCATCCAAGAGATCTTTGCCTAGCCCAAGGCCACAAAGATTTTTTCCCTATGTTTTCATGCAACTGGTTTTATAGATTGAGATCTTATTTTTAGGACTATCACCCCAATTTGAGTTAATTCTTGTATATTTTGTTAGCCATGGACTGAATCCAAGGGAATCCTTACTCTGAGTGACTACAAGGAGAAAAGCAGCCAGGGTCAGGGTTGGAAGAGAACAGGCAATCTACTGGTGCGCGGGAGCTAGAGGGAGAGGGCTTCAACTAGAGGAGAGTTTAGGCTGTCACAACTTGCCTGGAGACCAATGCAAGCAAACTGGATTTGACCCTGAGGTCAGTGGTGGCCTTTCAGACATAGATTGTAATACAGTGGGACAGACAGAAGCCAGATTGAAATGCATCAGAAGAAAGCATGGGAGGTGGTTAGGGAAAGAGCTCAAATCACTCTAAAAATTTTTGGAAATAAAAATAAAAGAGCCACATATGACAGTGACCTTGAACAGGGCGTCTTGACTATGGAGGAAGAGCAGGGAGAGGAGATTAAAATAAAAGGAGAACGACATGAAGTAACTGGCAGAGGAAGGTTGGAGATGGGGTAGCGTGAGAATGTGTCATGAACACAGTTCGCTTTTTGCAAGGAGGAGGTAGAAGATGAGAAGGAAACTGGGTGAAGAAAGAGATATTTTGAGATTGTGGCCAGGGGAGCTCAAGGTCCTTGCTCAACTTTCCTGGCAGAGTTAGGGAGGAACTTACCGACCAAGACTAGGAAAGTGGGGGCCGGGGCTTGGGCTGGAGAAAGGTGGACAGGTTTGGAATTGCTGTTGTGGGAAAGTGGTGGGCTGGAGTCAAACAGAGGTAAATTATGGTTTGATCAAGGAGCTTTGCAGCACTCATAGATAAAGAATCTATGTTTGTAAAATTTAATATTTGCTGCACTCCCTTTCCTTGTCTGCCAAGAGTTAAAAAAAAAGAGGCCAAATGGATCAAGTGGTTCCATAACTATACAGTACTTTCCCTCACAGCACTTTTACTTCTCACGCTCTCTTCCCTTTTTTTTTTTTCTTTTAAGATTTGCAACCTGTTTGGTATGTAGAACAGGTTCCACTCTATACATGAGAAAACAGAGACTGAGAGAATAGCTCTCCCAGAATGTTTGGCTAGCTGGGACTTGAATCCAGATCTTTTGATTCTAATTCCAGTAATTAGAATTTCCAGTAACTTCCCTCCCTGTACTATTGCTACTTTCTATCTTCAGTGCTTTCTATTGACGGTCTCACCTTAAAACCTGGCCGCACAGCTCCTTAGTTGTCATTCTGCCTTTCCAATCCTCCCCCACGCTGCTCCCTTCGCCTTTCTAAATCACTTTGCTCATGCTGTACAGATGTAGGGATCTGCAGAGAGGTCACAGAACAGCATCTAAACCTGCACCGTGCCTTGGAAAAGGAGGAAGAATTCGTTGCACATTAGGGTTCAGTTTGCCAACAGAAAAAGAACCAACTATCAAGTTGTAGTCATGGTTTGTCATTTAGAATGAACTCAAGCTTGAGCCTTAGTTCTCTGAGGGTGTATGGTAAGGAAAGACAAAAGAGCAGCAGCCCGAGAGCCAGAGAGAACTGGCAGCCAGGATTCTTCCCTACAACCCCCATCCATGCAGAATCCTCCTCCCGTAATGCCTCCCAGGACAAGGGCCATAAGCTGGGCGACAGCCAGAGCATTTGAGCAGTAACTCCCCATGCACATCCTCCCTTCACCCAGCTTCCCAAGTCCCCCTAACTGAAATAAAGCCTACAAGTCTCCCCTAGAAAACCATCAATCTATGATAAAGCCTTAGAGAAAACCTGAAACTGGCACCTTTGTTTTGCCTCAGATAAAAAATTTGTTTTTCAACGTGTTGGGCAATCGCTCTAAAAGCTTACAATGGAAGAGTGTCTAATACGAATCTTGGTTATTTGTGAACACAACAGTTTAAAAAAAAATTCAGCTCCCTCTGACCTTGAAACAGTTATTTTGCTACTGTAGGCTGTGATGCAAATTAAGGCATTTCTATTCTTATTTCTAAGTCTGCTGCATAAAATAAGTGTATGCTTTTCAAAGTCAATTGACAGCCTAATGTTGCACACTTAACTACAAGAAATCTAGACTTCAGCTTACTTCATTATTATTTGACTAATTCATTTAAAAATTTTTCCAGAAAAATGCAATTTTTCACTTCTCAAAGATGTAGGTCTCAAAAAACAGATGATACTCTTAACACTTGTGTATAAAGTGGGTCCAAAAAGCAGCCTCACAATTTATTTTCTACAAAAGATCACTAATGTTTTTAATACATTAAATATAACATGAATATAACAGTATAATTCTTTATTGTAAACATTATTTTGAAAGCAGATCCCTTGCAAGCTAAATCAGTTTAAAACTCATACTTTTCGGTTTGCACTTGTTACAAAAACAAACAATTATTCTGTAGCAGAGAATCACATGTTTCCTAGAGCTGAATGATATTGCGAAATAGCACAATCTTGCAGATCAGAAACATAGTGATATTTCGCCTTTTAAGCATTAAAGAAAAGATGAATAAATTTAAGGTAAACCCCCTTCTTTAAAAAAAAAGGTTTCTTCTGTTATATTTAATCCACTTTCACACAGTTTTTCTTAATTACACTACAGCTGTCTGGTAAGGCACAACTGACCACTTCCATCATGAAAACAAACTGTACCCCACCATCTAAAGTTCTCAATTAAAAGAGCAAACGTTTTTGTGAGCCCAGAGAAAACGGGCGCAGCTGCTCCGTTTCACGAGGCAGGCACCTCTACTCCATTCAGCTGTGAAGAATGGCAATGACTGTAAATTGTTCTTCCTGATCGGTTCCACAATAAAAACAAACCACACTACTTTCAATTTTTCAAAGCCATTTTTTTAAGCCTCCAGTACACTGGAAACAAGAGTTGTGTTCTTCTGATTCATGGCCTTTGATTTCTACATAAACGTCCCTGTATGCATGTAAAAACAGGTCCCTGCAGGATACTCACAGACTGTATATATTAACTTACCAGATGTACCAGAAGATAGAAACGCCATCAGCCTACCTTTTAGAGCAAGATACTATTTAACAGTTTAAACTGCCTGTGACTAAAGGATGACTGCAAAGAACGTACCGTATGTGGAGAGACATTAGGTAGTTCATGAGAAAACTTCGGCATGCTCACAAAAACTGAATGGTTGGGAACTTGTGTTTCAACGGTTTCTATTAAAATCCAGAGGAAGAAATTAAGGTCAAGGCTCACATCTGCATTTTGCAATTAAAACCCTTGAAATCTGAAAATAGCTAAACCAATTGACACAATTTTGTTAAGAAACTGCTACATGTACCCAACTTACAAAGTTCAAAGAGTAACTATGATTTTAATTTGAGATCTCCAAAGTATTTTTCAATCAAACAGGCACTTAGCAATTTAGAAATGTTAGAGCATGCCTCCTCTATATTCATACAAATCATATATAATTTACTTTACTTATAAACACAAAGCAGTATATTAATATCTAATGCATATTTTAAAATAGACATAGAGATAGATGGCTGTTAAGGACGGGATTTATAGATATAAGTTTGAAGACTTTTTTGCACACTTCCAGTGGGTTCTGTAGCACAGCTCCTGGGGCACCGCCTCCCTCCCTCCTTACCCCTGGGCACCCTAAGTGGACCTTGTGAGGCCAAGCTATGTCCTTAGTGGCTCTGGGTAAATTCCTTGATTACTGTAAATTTCTACCTCTACCATCAAGAAGATTTTTGTGGAAACATAAGGATATAATTTAGTTTAGAACAGTTTTTAATTCTGAGGCATGACTCCAGCATTGCAATGAAAACTAAATGTGATCAAACATGGAAATAAAAAACAAGAAAATGATCATATCTATGAGCCCCCACTTTAGTCACAAAACTGCTGGCATGAAATTACAGGTGATTCCTCTCTCATACAAAACAGCAGTGCAAATCACCTAAATCAGCAAACAGATTTCCACCAAAAATAACATCCTGCGGCTGCTGTGGTGACTGCACCCCTAACCACGCTGGTCACCCTGACTTTCCATATGTCACCTGCTGATACTTCACCTTCCCAAACCATCTCACTTATGAACCCATTCTTTCCTGAAACCCTAGCTATGTGATTTCAGGCAAGGAAGTTCTCATCAAGGGATGACTCTGTTTTAATTGAGTCCTGCCAATCATGCACAGTAAATATTTATGGAGTATAGACAATTTTGCCAGTTTTTACTAGACGCTGGCAATACAGTTATCCTTGTCCTCAAGGAGCTCAAAAGAAATCACACACACACACACACACACACACACACACACACACCTCTTTTTTGCCTCATTTCTCTGTGACCATTAGTTCTCCAGGCTCTTCTGCAGGTTCCTCTTCCTCAGGGGTATTCCCTTCTCATTCCATCTCTAGGGTATCTTATCCAAGACCGTGACTCAAGATATATCAAGACATCTTTGAGTACCAAAGCTGCTTCTAAACAACAAACATTTATCTTGAGCTACGTGACCATATACCCCAAACTTCCAATTGCTTACTCCATCCAACTGGATGTCCCAAGAATTGTTCACTTCAACACTTCCAGAAGTGAACTCATTATCTTTTCCATAAAATGGGATCCTCTTTCTGCATATGCTTTCTTTAGGTCATGGATTTCTCCCTCAATTCATCTCTCTGTTCAATTTCCAAGTCTGGTTAAGTCTCCTCAATGTCTCTCAAACTTGCCTCCTCCTCCACCACCTCCTAACTGTTCTTTTTCCTCTAACTTCTGCCTCCCTGACTCCCCTGTCAGCATCACTGGCAGAGTAATCTTTCTAAATACTCAGACACTTCCTTCACCTAAATAAGGAGAAATAGGAGATTATCTTGAGAAAAAGGAAAGGTTAAAAAAAATGGAGTTCTTAGGCTGGGGGAGATTTGAAAATGCTTATGAGCTAAAAGGAAAAAGCTTGTGGTAATAAAGAAAGAAGAGAGTAGATAATAAATAGACCAAGATCCCAGAGCATACGGCAGGCAGAAGAGCCCTGAAGGGCAGGTCAGCTCTAATAAAGATGGAAACGCACACTTCTGTCTGGGGCAGAAAGATACACTAAAGATGGAGATGGAGGTAAGTGTATATGTGGAGGGGAGACAAGCTGAGGGAGTATATGCTAGATATTATCTATCTCCTTAGAAAAATGACAGGGAAGGTGGATCGTTACTTTAAAATGAGGGGGTCAGGAGGGCTGAGTTCCTGAGAAAAGTGGTTCCAGTTTGAAACAGTCACTATGAATAATGAAAACAGCAGCTGATTGGAATAAGTCTGAAAAAAATATAAAAGGGAGAGGAAAGTCATCCTGAGTGCTGAGCAAAGGTCGTAGATCATAAGTCTGTACCGGAGTCAATAGGTACAGTAAGAGGAAGGCTGGTTGTGAGGGTGGTGGACAGGAGGAAGGGGAAAGTGTGATGATTATGGTGCTGATGGGTTTCAAGTTGCTGACACCTCCCCTCATCCTTTAGCTCGGTTTCCCTCAGGCCCATGCAAGTTAGTTCCTCTTCTGGAGTCTATGTCCCAACCATCATGCTACCACTTGCAGTGCAAGGTGCTTTCAAGGACCCTGTCTAGGCATATGCTGCTTCTGCTACAGCTGTGCTCCCCTCTACCCTCCTCTGCTTCTCTCTACCTTCCAACACTCTTTAAGGAACACTCCAAAATAACTTTGATCATCCTAGATCAACATGCCACCAAGCCAATGAGCTGGGTACAAAACAGGCACTTGATATGCATTTGATTGGGGAAGGGATCTTTTGACATGTAGAAAATACCTATCCTGTGTGTGAGACAGCTTCTCTAAGGCACGCGAAGAAGAAGGCATAATGGGCATCTTCAGGTATCTTCTGCCCCCACAGTGTGCCACAAACTTGTCTATTATTTCTGAGGTCCTTGTTTCCACAACTAATTCAGTCTAGAAGTTAAAATATGTTCCCCTAAAGTTCACCATGACTTAAAAATTTTTGACATGAAAGGCATTTATTTTTGAGACTTCTGAGGAAGTTAAAGCCACCTAGGTTACCTAGTTGACAGAGGCAGATTTATGGAGCTTCACTGAGGGTCCTATCTCCAGAACTATTTCCTTCACTGTGCTACCCTGAGAGACAAATGAGTATCTGGGACTCATTTTGACTGGTATGCCCAAATGTGCAAATTACAGACACACAAAAGCTTAACTTCTGGACAGATAAATGGAAAGGTACATCTGGTCTTGATGTTTCTTCTCCATTCTTGATTCAGAGTTCAGAAACTCACAATGCATTGGTTCTTTTAGTGTCTATTCATTCTCGCCCCTTTCTTTTAATCATCTCCATCTGGTACCAAATGGATATAAAAGTAATAATTACTCTCCCAATCATTAATTCAGTAAATATTTCCTGACCAACAAATATGTTATAGTTATTGGGGGAAATACAAAGATGAGCAAAATGAGAAGCTTATCGTTTGGGGAAGGAGAAAAACATGTATAAAATTATTAAATACAATACAGTAAGTGCTATATAATATAGGTATACAGGTATTTCACAATTAGAACACCTAATATATGCTTGGCACTGTTTTAGGTGCTGAGTTTTTAGAATAAAAGAAATAGAAAAAAATAACAGCAATCAGAAGCTTAACTAATAAACAAACAAGCAAACAAGATGAAGCCGACCCAACGAAGGCAGGAACTTCTCCAGAGGGGAAGGGATCCTTGGGCCCTGTCAGGAAGGAGTCCTTAGGCTCACATCAGTTGGACCTTGGAGGATGAGCAGAGACACATGGGTGAAAAAAGAGGGAAGCCCAGGAACGTGGTCCCAGAAAGCAAACTGCACAGACGTGAGAATGGGGGAGACCCAACCCCAAATATCCTTCTTTTAGGCTCAGTGATAAAAGAGGAAATCTCTCTCAAAATGCAAGGGTAGCAAAATTATGCTTATTTTCTTCATAGGAAAATGATGGCAACTTCTCTATTTCTGTTGTTTTCCAGAGGTACATAAAAATAAAATTTTGTAGGCAAATTTTGACTAAATTTTTACTTTAAATTCAATAGATCTACCAGGATACTAGATATAAAGAAAGAAATAAAAATGATAAATAAATAAGGAAACAAACAAATTAAGAACCCAAAACAAATTTCCAGGCTACTATCTGCTGGAATTACAAATTTTAAAAATAAAAAGCAGTTCTTACATAGGATAGTTATGAATAAGGAAAAAATCATAATTTAAAAAGCCAGCCAGGCATACTAGTGCATGCCTGCAATTCCAGTATTTTAGAGGTTGAGACAGGATGATCAATGATCACAGATTCAAGACCAGCCTCAGCAACAGCAACCTTAGAGAGACCCTGTCTTAAAAGAAAAAATAAGCCGGGCATGATGGTACATGCCTATAATCTCAGTTCTTGGGAGGCTGAGACAGGAGGATGCAGGTTTGAAACCAGCCTCAGCAACTTAGTGAGACCCTGTTTCAAAATAAAAAAAAAATAGGGCTGGGGGTGTAGCCCAGAGGGAGAACCCCCTGGGTTCAATCTCCAGTACCATAAAAATAAATATGCTAAAAATAAAATAAGGCTGGGGGTGTCATTCAGGGGTAGAATGCCCCTGAGTTCAATCCCCAGAAACACACACACACACACACACAGCCAGCATGCTCCCTTTTATACTCAGAGTACAATATGTGTGAGACACAAATTAATATTTATGTATATAAAAGAAAGCAAATGACTAGAACATGAAAAAGCAAGAAAGCATGTATTTAAGTATGAGAGGCAGTAGGGCAGAGAGGTTGAGAGCCAGATTACTTGGGATCCTATCTCTGCCTTACCTCTTACCAGTGTTGTAACCTTGGGAAAGTCACATAGTCTCAGCTTCTTTATAAGTAATATGGAGGTATAATAGTATTATCTATCTCAAAGGGTTATTCTGAGGATTAAGCCAGTAAATACATGTAAAGTTCTTAAAAATGGTACCTGGCCCCTAAGTATAAACTGCTGATGTTTGTGAAGTGGTAGTGGTTATTATTGCTATTATAACCTGGAGCTAAGTACTGTAGAATCCACATTAGCCACTGAGGAGCTCCTGGAAAAATGTTTATCCTCTTATTTAACTGTGTGAAAATAATACTTTCCAGCTACTAATACTCTAGAGTGAAAACCTAAAATAAACATGCTTAGCAATGCAGATTGTTTAATCCTACTTTTGGCTCGGAGCTTAATTTCTTGGAATGTTCACTATTCACAATAAATAGCAGCAGCCATATCTGAAGCCACACACTCATACCATCTTTTTAGGGTGAAAGGATTTTAAAAGACTTGAAACAGTTGTCCACATTTCTCTAGGCTGGAGGTTCTATGAAAGCAGAATAGGCAAGAATGTCTCTAGAATTCAGCAGAATATACACCCCCCTCCCTGGACAATAAGCTTCTGTGAAGGCAAGACTCTTGCCCCTGCTCACCTGTGTCTGGAACATGGCGGGATCTTAATGTTTTTAAATGAATAATATGGCTTAAAATGAACTGTCCAAATCTTACATAAACAATCAATGAATACTAGGTCGAATTTTAAAACAATCACACCTCTGAATGAAGCACGAGTTTATCCAGGACACTAACCAGCTCCCAGTACAAGAAGGGGAAGAATGAAGCCCCTTGGAGAATCTGTTGACTGCCTGGGCAGGACTGCCTGTTTTCAACCTAAGCAGCACCTGCACCATCTAGAAGACTAAGTTCGACAAGAAGCAGTTATGAATATATAAACTGTAAAGCTCTGGGGGTTCTTTCATTATAAGAGTAACAGCAAGTGTTTTCTGGACTTGCAGCTGAGGTACTATTTCTAAACTCCATAAGAATCTATTTTGAATTTGAAACCTGAGGAAATATCAGTTTATTAATCAGATGAACTTTAATATTAAACAGTAAAAGTTTTACTTCCAATATAACTTGTTGCCCTGCAGATATAACTAACAAATAGCATGTCATTGGGCATGCCTGGAAAAAGCAATAACTTGTAGTAAAATATAGTTTTAAAATTGATTGAATTAACTGCATATGTAACCTGGGAGAAAAACAGACAAGTAAATTTCACTGCTTACTTGCAAGGCTGCTCTGTTGTATCCTAGCACTATCACTGTCACAATCTTATTAAAATAAAAAATTGCTACATTGGGGTTCTAACTGCTACATTTGAATTCTAACACAAGAGTCTATCCCAAACTAATGGCCAGAAGGCTAAATCTAAAATGATTATTCCACTATTGCAATGACATGTAACTGAGGAGAACTGTGTTCTACCACTTATTGTATATATGAGGACTACTTCCTTGGCTAAGAATTTAATAAGTATTCAGAAGAATATCCCAAAGGCACTAAGTATGGGGAAATAATTGTTTTGAGGACATTTTATTTTTATAACTTCAGAATGATAATATACTTAAATAAGCCTGTAAGAATCCCTGGTTCTCCTCTAGCTACCAGCCCTCTACTCTCCTCTCTTCAACAGTCAAAGTCACCATTCTGCAACGAAATCTACAGTACATTCACAACAATCCTTTTTCCTTCTGCAAGTGCCCTACGCTCTGCAGCACTCACCTCCAATCACTCCTGACTTCCGTCCTCGCCCAGTTCCCACTCACTCATCTGTTATGTTCAGTGTCCCTCAATGTACGCCATCTCCTGACTTCCACATTATTAACTGTTTAATGATGTGTGTCCTCAGCTGACAGGTGAGCAGGGCTCTGATCTGTCTTGCTGACCATACTATATCCCTAGGCCCTAACACAGTGCCTAGCACAGTCAGAACTCAATAAATATTTATTAAACATATGAATGATTTCTTAACCATAACAAGAATGTGAGTTTCTTAAGGCCAAAGGCTATTCCTTATTCATAATCCTCAGTATAGGCCTGACTCAGCCCCTGATACATAAATGGAAATCAAGAAATGATTGGTGGTTCAATAAAAGTAAACAAACTCCATGACCTAAATAGTTTCCAATTCTAAAAGGCAACTTTAGGGCTTTAATATTGCTACAAAAGTTATGAAAGTGTATAATATAATTAATTTCTTTCTTCATAAGATTTGCAGTAAGAAAGCAGCAGAAAATATAAATTTAATCTAACTTAAAAATTTTTTGATGAGTCACTAGGAGTTTCTAAGACAATGGTGTGATTTTATTAAATATTATTATTATTGTTCAGCACTGAAATTTTGTACTAGAAACAAAAGAGGTATTTTGAGAGAAAGTTTCCAAGACTAGACTAAGAATTTGGCTATTAGAGGAAAACAGGCACATAAAGAATGGAGCAGTAAGAGACAGGTGAGTGAGGGTTAAACGGAATTCAGGTTTTGGTCAGTGAAAGTCTTGTCTTCATTGGCATGGGTGGAAAGCTGTGTTGTGTTGGCTTTGGGAACGGAGCACTAAGAATAGGACTTCAAAAATTTAAGTGTGAGAAGCAAAGACATCAGATTCTTTTGTCCTTAAAAAATGATATTAAGAATTAGAGCTAAGAGATATCATCAGAAGTAGACAGTGACAGCTGAATTCAAATATGATCAGAGCAAAGACAGGATAGCAGGTATATACAGGGAAGGAAGTGCTTTCAAAGGAAACAGCAGGCAAGTTGAGGAGATAAGAGGTAAAGCAGTCAAGGAAATTCTAGAAGCCTAGATCAAAAAGGGTGCTAAGAGAAAGGGCAGGGTACCCTGGCAAAGACATCTGAATGGTTCCTGAGTATATACACTGAGCAACAGATTGTAAACAATGAAGCAAAGTAATATGACCAGCATAGACAACAGTAGAAACATGACCTCATTGTTAAAGCATGCTGTTTCTAATCAATTCTGGCACTGTTATCCAATGGAGTTCTTCATGAAGTCCAAACGTAGATCAAGCAATCCAGCTCCCATCACTACCTTGAGATGCAATTTCACAATCTGTACAACTAGCCTAAACATTGAGAACCACCTATGAACGAGTTCACACTACTCCCTCCATGGTTCTCAGCTTAAACACATCTGCCTTCCAACAAGTTGTTTATATCTGCTACATAACTAACTACCAATATATTGTTTTATTTCTTAACCAAAGAATATTTATTTTTAAAAATCTTTTTCATTGGGTCAATTCTTCTCTATTGTAAATACTATAATCTTTTGTTGTTACTGGTGTGTGTGTGTGTGTGTGTGTGTGTGTGTGTGTGTGTATGTGTGTGTGTGTATGTGGGTACACACACGTGCTGGACATTCAACCCAGGGCCCCATGTATGCCAAGCAAGCACTCTACCACTGAGCTCTGACCCCAGTCCCAAGCAATGTAATTTCTATTTTCCAAATTACTCAAAATATTGATAGCAACTGGTTTGGAATTTCTTGGGCTAGTATAAGACAAATGTGGTCTTAATACTGACAATTTATAGGAGCCTTCTGCCTCTCTATCATAATGAGTTTGCAAGATGACTCCTGAAATGGCAATGGCTCCTTGTGACTGCCATGTCCCACTGCAACCTCATATCTGCTTTGCTGTCTGATATTACCTTGGTTCCCTTGCAGCATCACTAAGCATTTTCTCCCATCGAATATCTATTTCAGACTGTTTGTTCATAGATGTATTAGTTTCCGTTTTCTTAGGCTGAATCTCACTACTTTCTGGAATACTTCTAAACCTTTTTAGGTGTCATTGTGATACTTCTCTCATTTCACTATTTGAAATGCTCCCCAATTTATTATTGTTTGTAAAACTGGCTGACAGACTTCATTTCTGATTTTAGGTTTTTAATGAAAATGCAAAGGAAAACCAGGTAATATCCCTTCATGAAGAAGCTGTATTTCTTCTTAGCAAGAATGAATTTCTTCAGTTAAAGTTGTAAATCATCACATTACTAGGTCAGTAAACTTCAATTGTTTACTCTTTTTTTTTTTTTGCGGTACCGGGATTGAACCCAGGGGTTTTCTACCTCCGAGCTACATCCCCAGCCCTATTTTTTATACTTTATTTTGAAACCGGGTCTCATGAAGTTGCAGAGGCCTCACTAAGTAGCTGAGGCTGGCCGTGAACCCGGATCCTCCGGTCTCAGCCTCCCAAGTACTGGGATTACAAGCGTGCGCCACCACGCCCGGCTTAATTGTTTACTTATTATATAAATCATACACTACTAATTTTGTGACTAGCTTTAGACAAAAATTGCCATGATTTTTCAGTAACATTTACTTTTATATAATGCATATACTCAGTCCAATTTCACTTTTACTTTTATTATTAATTTTTTGAGACTAAGTTAATGTAGAGGTAATGATTGTTTAAAAAGAAGTGAGATTATGATGTGAGACTATAATACTCCAATAAAAGTATTTTAGAAAAATGAAGCAAGAGCAACATTTTAATTTAGGTCATGGATCTTAAATATACTTAGATTTTAAAAATTCAAATTTTTAAAATCTCTTTGGTTCTACAATGACTGCAAAAAATGTCTGATTTTAATTAAAAGCACCTTCATTATCACAGTGATTCATATTCAATATTTTAAATACTACCTAATTGTATTTGAGTTATATATATATTTTTTCCTACTAAGCTGTTTATAACTTTTGTTTCCTGTGCTTAAAACATATTTTAAAATATAAATTAGCTAGGGAATTTCAGGATATTTATTTCCTCAATACTCGTTTACATAAACATAGAACTCCTTTTTATATCCTTGTTTATTTAATATCGCTCTAGTTCTTTCTACTTTCTTTTGATAGTGCCAGCCTAAAAGCATTTTAAAAATCAGAGCTGCTAAAATTAATGTTGTTCAATACATTTTAAAGTAAATTCTGCTAAATCCTAATTATACATAATATGCTTCTGACTCAAGGAACCTTTAAAGAAAACACATTTTAGTCCAACCCAGGAAAGTTAAGAGTTAAATATGTGCAATGTTAAGAAAGAAATACGGCAAGTCCGTGGCTGTGGCTCAGTGTAGAGTGATGTTTACACAGGGAATCTGGCTCTGTCTGTAGTATATTATGACCCTTGTCACCGCCTGCCCCAGAGCAGTTACATATGTGTCTACTTCTCCCACTAAGCAAGTCTCTCCTGAAAGGCAGAAGCAAACTGAAACCTTTGTGTCTTCCCTGAGGGCTCCCATAGCACATTACACTAAGCAGCCACACAATAAATGTTTGTCATATTATCAGAACAGCAAAGTTCATGAGTTTGCCTCCATACAAGCCCCATGAAAAATGAAAGGAAAAGTAACTTACATAAGCGAATGGTAGTGGAAAGAATGTCAGAAAGTAACCTGAAATGAAAATATTTAAATGTGATGTGACCTAACCAGTCACCAATGTGCTTGAACAAGATTCAAATTTCAAAATTAAAAAAAGAAAAAGTACCTTTCAATCTTCCCTAAGTTTGAAGCTGGAGAAGCTTCATTACTTTGTTTGAAAGTATTTTCTGAAAGAGATACACCCATATGACACAGCCAATGTAAATAATTTGTTCTCCTGGTGTTGCCAATGATGAACCATGATGAATAGACCAAACAGTACAGGAATTCTTCAATAAAGAGTGACCCATTGTGTAAAAAATATATCTGAACACAATGAACTGTGTCTAAGATAGGTTTCTACATTCTGAATTTTGGCGCACTCACTCTTAGTCTCTATGAGTCAGCCTCTTGGAAAACTTGAAACTGATATTTCAAAGGCCACACAATTCAATTAAATGTACACTTATTGAACACCTAATGTTTGCAAAAGGACAAGAATGGAAACCTGAGGAAAAAAAGGGCCACGAAGGAGATTGAGAAGAAATTTTCATCGAAAAAGGAAGAAACACAGGAGGCATCCGGAACACAAAAGAAAAGAGGGATGGGCCAATATTCTCAGACATTACAAAGGGCAGAATGCTGAGATTCCAGGAGATAAAAAACTAAGTAAGTGCAAACCATTGTGGTAAATAAACAAAATTATGAGCTTCTTGAAATGTCCATGTTTAGAATGATTCTATTTATGAACCTATTCTCTAAGAATAGGATCCAGATCCATTAATGTTACTATCAACCTCCCTATCATCAGATTTGAAATGTCTCCTTTTCTCTTTAATAATAAATGTAATTGGTTAACAAGTTCTGTCATTCCCCTCTATATAATTACCCACAGACAAGGTAGAATGAGGTGCAGACTGCACAACAGTACCACATATGAGGGGAGGAACAATCACACAGATGTGTATACTGTATTTATTGTGAAAATTTCCAGCAGATGGCAGTCAAGTTTTTAAAGGATAGAAGTAAAATGTCGTGAGGAAGAGGTACCTTTTTAAATTTACTGAATGCACTGAGTGCATTAGAGTTGGCTCTATCCACAGTGTTTCCCATCTATTTTCTAGTCTTCATTCTGGCTGCAGCCATTACAAATCAGACTCATATAATATCTTGCAATAGTGATCTCCTGAGTTCTGCACACTTCAGTTTATCCCACTGTTATGGTTTGGGTTAGGGTTAGGGTTAGGGTTTGGGTTTGGAATGTCCCCCCCAAATCTCTGTGTTGAAAGCATGTCCCCAGGGCCAGGTGTGGTGGCACATGCTTGTAATCCCAGTACTTTGGGAGGCGGAGATGGGAGGATCCGGGTTCTCGGTCAGCCTCAGTTCTCTCT
>PVJS01041211.1:0-18065 GCA_004027185.1 Glis glis
AGGAAAGGAAGGAAGGAAGAGAAACAGAAAGAGAGAGAGGGAAGGAGGAGGGAGGAGGGAGGGAGGGAGGGAGGGAGGGAAGAAGGAAGGAAGGAAGGAAGGAAGGAAGGAAGGAAGGAAGGAAGGAAGGGACTATAGTGATGCATCACATTCTGGAGTAGTCAACCGGAGGTTTTCAGACTTATTGGCTTACGACCCCTTTTCACACACACACAAATTACTCAGCACCCTCACCCTGCTTCCGCTGCTCCCTTCCTTCCTTCCTTCCTTCCTTCCTTCCTTCCTTCCCTCCCTCCCTCCTTCCTTCCTTCCTTCCTTCCTTCCTTCACTGGGGATTGAACCCAGAGGCATTCCACCTTTGAGCTCTATTTAATTTTTTTTTTTATGAACCAGAATCTCGCTAAGTTGCTGAGGGTCTTGCTAAATTCCTGAGGCTGCCTCAAAATTAGAGATCCTCCAGTCTTAGTCTCCCAAGTACTGGGATTATAGGCATACCCCCACCATGCCTGGCTGCCCTTATTTAAGTTTCTCCAATTGTACCTGGGCTACTATGCCCTCCCCCGAATTTGGATCAGTCCAACTTCGCGCCACCAGGGGGCAGTATCGTCCACTTTGTAAATCTTTGGAAGGCAATCCTAAAAAGGAACAAACTTGGGGGATTTACCCAACAATATTAGAGGACTTATTTTGAATTTATACAATGATACAATGATGCTATGATACAATCACAGGACAGCTAAAATTAAAAAGAATTAATATATCAAGCGGTGGTAAAAGTGTGGAACAACTAGAGCTCTCGTGTTGGTGATAAACTGTGAACTGGTATGAGCATTTTGAAAAACTGCATTGCTAAAAATGTAACTATCTACTGTACTCCAGTCTTAGATTTCTATACAAGAGAAATGAATGTGTATGTCCTCCTCCAAATTTGTACAGGAATATTCAGATCAACTGTATTCATAAAGCCCAAAACTGGAAACAATCTAAAAATACAGTGACAGGAGATAGATAAAATAAATTTTGTGTTTTCATTACAATCACAGGCTACAAAGCAATTTTTTAAAAACATACCTCTGATGCATATGCCAACACAGATGAATTTCACGGATATTATACTGAGTAGATGAAGTTCCATATAGCAATACAGATTTTTACTTTTATGTAGTTTAAAAATGAGCAGAAGTGATTAATGATAGAAGTCATGGAACTGAGTTTAAGATTACTGCGCTTTATTGACACCATTGTATTTATTATATATGTCCATAAAAAGTAAAAGAGAAAGACAAAGTGGAGCGAGTTTGTTTATAAAAACACTCTGTTCCAAGCAGATGGAAAGTACTTCAGTTATTTTAATGGGGATAGATTGAAAAAGAAAAATACGTGAGCAAAACTTGAGAAATTACATATGGAGAAGCTAGAAAAAAGGAGAGAAGAGAGACCTCATGGAAATTGGGAAAGAAACAGTAAAGTAGTGGAAGAGGATGGGACAAGGAAGAGGGGAGGTTCCTGAAAGGAAACATTAAATAATGTTATGTGCACATATAAATGTATCATGTAAATTTCACTGTCATATACAATTACAATATACTAATAAATTTTTTTTTTTTTTGCGGTACCGGGGATTGAACCCAGGGGCGTTCTACCTCCGCGCTACGCCCCCGGCCCTATTTTTTATACTTTATTTTGAAACCGAGTCTCACGAAGTTGCGGAGGGCCTAAGTAGAGAGAGAGAGAGAGACAGGGAGAGAGAGAGAGAGAGAACTGAGGCTGGCCGCGAACCCGGATCCTCTGGTCTCTGCCTCCCAAAGTACTGGGATTACAAGCGTGCGCCACCACGCCCGGCATAAAATTTTAAAAATATAAAAATAAATTAAAATTTTTTAAAAACTTGAGAAATTAATGAAAAAAGAAGGATCAAAGAAGAGATCTCTATGGGAAATGGGAGGTTTGATGACCTGGGCAGACCAAAGCTGCCCCCAGTGTGAAGGTTCAGCTGACTTCCATCAAAGTGGAGGTAAAATCACATTCCTAGTAAAGTTCCTGCTACAATAAGTAAAGGGGCTTCTATGAAAGATCTTCTTATTGGTGGGGACATCTCATTATTAAAATGACAGCAGATTTCCCCCAGTTTGTTAAAAAGGAAGAAAGAGGGGAAGGGTGAGAAGAGGGAGGGAGACAGAGAAGATGAAGAAAGAGAAAAGAAAGGAAGAAAGGATGGAAGAGAGACAGAAGCTCATAAATGTCAAAATTACTTCTGAAATGTGTGGTTCCTTGAGCAAAGATGAATAGAAGCAATGTTTTTCTTCCTTGATAAATCGGCTTCATAAACTTTGGTAAAACTCCTTTCTAAATCATTTCTCAGTTTTCCCTGAGGTATAAGGCTGGGTGTGGGGCTTGAGACTTTGTCTAAAGAACCACGGCTTCAACGGGCATTCTTTTAAACAAATGTTCTCAATTAGAATGCCAATGTTTGTGTGATTAGAGTTTATCACAATATGTTTCCGTTTTGACCAATTAACTTCAAGTATAATTTATCTTTTAATGATTATTCTTCTGATGCAGTCAGAGCCGCTCAGATTTCTTCTAAATATTTGCAGTCCCCCCAGTAAAATCCACTAAGAAATGCAGGAGGGGGGAGGGAGATAGGAGAATATTTTTTGTCCTAATAAGAAAATAAAGGGAATGCAGAGGTGGTATAAATTTAAAGATGTGGGGTAAAGATGAGAAGATCAGCGAGTCAAACCCATTATACTTGGTTCCTTGTAGTAAAGTGAGTTTTGTCACCTATTGCCCATGGGCCTCAGGATTTAATTTCACTAAGTCTCGGTTTCCATCTCTCTGAATATTAATAGCTCACGCCTGGGAGAGTAGTTGTGACTATTAAAGACAGGTGTAAGGTGTTGAGTAACAAAGATGCTCAGTCAATGAGAACAGGTGGTTTGGCAATAGTTTCAGTCAAAGAACAGAGGTTTCAGTTGCAATATACTAGCTCAAGGTTGGTAACAGAAACAGGCTGTGTTCCAGGATTCCAGGCCTTCAGATCTACCACCCATTCTGTGAGTCAGAGAGTACAGAGGGTGGCAGGCACATAGATTTGATTTTTCTCTCCAACCAGCAGTGTTACTTCACTTTTGTTTGCTAGTTTCAAACTAGAAGTCTGTATTCCAGATGCCAGGAAAGGTGCCAAATCCCAGGCAGTGTTTTCTAAGCCTACGATGCAGAGGAAGAAGCCTGGATTGGGAGTGACAATAAAGTATGCATGTGCTTTTGGACAGAGTTGCTGTCTAATGGCACAGCTTAGAGCCGAGGTCCCCACCCAGATCTGACCCCTCAGCCTCTGTTCTTTGTACCCCATTCCATTGCCTTCTGGAGACTCACTTCTCTTCCCTGCTCCATAACTTACCAACTATGCTTTAAATGTGTTGGACTTCAGATTTCTCATGCAAAAATCATGGCTGGTTATACAATGTAACAGAGGTAATTGAGTACAGGAGCTAATGCTGGAGAAATGGCAATTCAAGCCATTACCTCCAAGACTTAACCAGAATTGTCACTTTGGTCCATCCATGTTCCTTCTTCTGATGCCTCAATTTTCTCCTCCATAAATGGGATTAATAACAATAACTATCTTCTAATAACAATAACAATAACTCCTTCTAGTTGTTGTGAGAAACTAATAAGATAATGTTTGTGAAGCATTTAGCATAGTTCCAAAAATGTTTTGAGCTCTTGGTATGTGTTAATGTTATCTTGGGTAATACACGATTCAGCAAAATTTCAGTAAATTAAAAAAAGTAATCCCTTTGAACTCATGGTGAAATGATCTGACTACATCTAGAAGGAAATGATATTTCTAAAGTGATTGGTCCAATAGCTTAAATGGAGTTTTTACTTATCGCAAAGAGCACGAGTTGTCAAAATTGAATTCAAGTAGAAGCACCAAAGAAAACTGCTCACCTTTGTAGTATGTGAAACTGGTGAGAAGGTCTTTAGGATAAACACAAAATTAATTCATAGATTAGGTAAATGTGGTAATTATATACTTGAACACACACACACACACATACACACACACACACATTATTGCATTCCTTCTTCACTCATAAAGGAGGAAAGCAATGTAATACAACATCCTACCTCTGATGCTTAGGCAAAATGATCTTGTTTGTGCTACTTAATTGAGCCTCAGTTTCATTAGCCATGAGTATCCAAGTGATTACCTCATAGGAATTTTTTTATTTTATGTATTTTTGAGCCAGGTGTGGTGGCACATGCCTGTAATACCAGTACTTGGGAGGCTGAGACCGAAGGATCACAGGTTCACAGCCAGCCTCAATGACTTAGTAATAAAATTGGGCTGGGGTGTGGTTCACAGGTAGAATGCCCCTGGGTTCAATCTCCAGTACCACAAAAATATAAATAATAATAATTTAAAATGACCTCATAGGAATTAAATGAGAATCTACATGAAGTACTAGCCCACAAAAAGCACTTTTTAAGTTATTTCCCTTTCTTTCTTTTTTTTTTTTTTGTGGTACAGGGGATTGAACCTCCATGCTATGCCCCCGGCCCTATTTTTATACTTTATTTTGAAACCGGGTCTCACGGAGTTGCGGAGGGCCTCACTAAGTAGAGAGAGAGAGAGAGACAGGGAGACAGAGAGAGAGAGAGCGTACACGCGCGTTTGCTCATGTGCAAGCTGAGGCTAGCCACAAACCCGGATCCTCCGGTCTCCGCCTCCCAAAGTACTGGGATTACAAGCGCTCGCCACCACGCCAGGTTTCTTTATTTTCTTATAGGTAGCTTCTACACTTGCCATCAGAGAAGGAACTAAGATTGGTCAAATTCCTCAGGAAAGGAGAATTACAGGGTACAGCTTTGTCTAAACACGATTTATTTCCCAAACCCTCTTTTGGTAGAATCGTCTTAGTCTTGAGGAACCATCCCCCGGGACCATTTCCCATTGCTGAATTTTCATCATTTCAGGATCACTAGCATTTAATGCAAGACTGGTCTTATAAACAAGGTTTTTTTTAGTTTTTTTAAATCCTTGTAACCTTATGTTCTCTGTTCGTGTGTTTGGCCATTTAAAATATTTGTTGCATACCCACCACTACAGGTATAGTACTATGAGATTCAAATTCTTTGGAATGGAAACTTTAGTTTACAGTTCGTGACACTTTCACTTAATCTTAAAATTCTTATGGCACAATGTCACAAATTAATTTACTCAGCCAAGACATAGCAAAAATAGCTCTCCCTCTGTAAAGGCACTTAAACAGTTAAAGCAAAATTGCTAGCAAGTCTGACTCAGGCCTTTGCTAAAATAACAGAATGTCCTTGGTAAAAAAAAAAAATCCTGACTCAAACATCTGTTGGGACCAATTAGCAGAGGGAAATTGAGGCTCTTTGAAAATTATAAAAACTGAAGCAAAAACGTGCTCGAGGTCCCCAAACTGAACTGTTGTGTCAGTTTATGTCGGGCACCCAAGCTTAAGCTTGAATAAACGGCTCTTCTGCGGTTGCATACGGCTTGGTCTCCTGGTGGTCTCTCTGGGACAAGGGTCTGAGCATAACATTTGGGGGCTCATCCGGGATCCCCCAGAGACCCCCCTGGGACCCCCAACCGTGGAGCCTGAACACTGATCTGAACATCAATCGGTAAGTTAAAGGATCCTAACTTTGATTGATTGGCTAGTCAATTTGTAACAGTTTGTAACAGGACCCGATTTATTTAGTGCCTGCGTGTGGTCTAGGTGGACGCACTAGTGGACCCCAGGCCAAGGGACATGAGAGACATCTCGTCCCCTTATGGAAGAAAGAGAGCGATTGACTGTGGTTTAGTCACGAGGGCGACTGACTGTGGTTTAGTCGCGAGGGCGATTGACTGTGGTCATGGCCTTCTGTGGTCATGGCCATGGCCTTCTGTAAATGGTAATACCAGTTGTGTTTTCTTGCTGTTGTTTGTTTTCTTTGCTGTGGTGCGCTAGGTTTTCTATGGCTAAAAATGTTCCCATAGTTGTAGAACAAGTTAGCTTTTTCTGTACAGGCTTCAAACTTTCAGGCCCTTGAATCATAGCCAAAGAGATAATATTTCTGTATCCTATGAAGCTAGAATTCATTATGTTCTATCTTCTTTTTCTTTTTTTAAGCAACAATTGTATTACCGAGTTTCTATTTATTATTAACAATCTACCCTTTGTGTCCTCTATCTGGACATGCCAAATTGTATTCCTTTATGTGTTAGATGGGAGGATATTCTCAAAACTCTGCTCTCTTATCTCTACTTCTGCCAATGCACCAAAGTTCTTCTCTAATGTAAGGATAATATTGTCCTAGTTGATAGATCACATTAGTATAGTCAATATTTCTCTACATTCTATTACCATTTTGGCTGCATGTAGTAATTTTTACTGGTTGTCACTAAACACCATTGTTTGTGATAGCTTCACACATTATAGCCTGCATTCATGCCATGGAGTGCCCTTTGAGTAGGGACAAGATGTCTTCAATCACTTTCATTTATGTCTACATTTGGCAAGAAGGACAAATCTTTCTTGAACGTTAGTTAGGAATCATTCAGTCCTCACAATAATCCTATTAGGTGGGCTTTATTACTTATTAAAATCAGTATTACTATTAATGTTTACAAATCATTATTATTACTTGTAGATCAAAGAAACTGAATCCTGGAAATGTTCAAAAGAATCATTAAATAGTTCAACCTATTACATTTTCCTCTTGTACTTTACTTTCTGGAGTAGAAAAGACCCTTTACTGTCTCTCAGTGTGAATCAAAACCCAAGACTAAAAAGATGAACATGTTATCACTCTCAGTTATGTGCATTCCCTTAACTTCAGCTGCACTGCTATAACAAAAGTGCTAACATGTAGTTTTTCTGTAAGAATAAGTGCAACTAAGGACTCTTGTTTGGTGAGGCTAAGAGCAAGAGAGCAGGGACAATTTCTGGAACCAGAATTTTCCCTGTCAAGGGCATGGGACAACATGGTATGTGCTGTGAAAGGTCATTTGTGAAATAAGAGCACCGGTGATCAGGAGGGGTCTCAAAGATTATTTGGTTCAAATTCCTTGCTAGGAAAAAAAATAAAGAACTGTGCACCATTCTTGGCAGCTGAACATCTATTTTCTACTTAAGATGGGCTTTTCAATACCTTCTTGGGCTGCACATTCCCTGGTTGATCAGCCATGATGGTGTATTGGTTTTCTATAACTGCAAAGCAAACTAAACTGCTTAAAACAACACGAGATTATTATCACACAATTTTCATGGGTTAGGAGTTGAGCTAGCTGGATCCTCAGCTCAGTGTCTCACAAGAAAGAAATCAAGGTATCACCTGGACTGTGTTTCTTCTCCCTTTTGATGAACTCAGCTGAGTACCGTTTGATTACATCTGTAAAATCCCTTTTGCTATATGACATAGCTTAACCATAGGAGTTACAGCCGGCCGATCATCTTTCAAGCTCACAGGGTTGTTGGCAGGATTTTGTACCCTGCAGCTTCAGGACTGAGGCCCCCATTCTGTTGCTGGTTGTCATCTGGAAGCTAATCTCAGATCTCAGAGACCACTCAGAGTTCCTTGACACACTCTACCCTCCACCTTCAAACCTCCACCTTCAAATGAGCAAAGGAGAACTTTCCTTGCATCAAATCCTTCTCATGCTTTGAATTTCTCTAGCTTCCAGAAAGTCCCAGTCTCTTGAAAGGGCTCATCTGATTAGGTCTGGCCCATCCACTCTACCTTTCGATGAACTCAGCTGAATGTCTTTTGATTACACTTGTATAACCCCTTTAGCTATATGACATAGCATAACCACAGGAGTTACAGCCTATCATCTTTCCAGGTTCTGCCCACACTCAACTGGAGGAGATTATACAAGGGCAAAGTTCTTGGCAGAAGGTCAAGTTAATATGTTTCCATCACCGTGGTTAGGAAGTTCTTCCATAATGAAAGTAAGTCAGGATGGCACCTGCCAACCTCTATTTTGTTCTGCGCATCACTCAACTTTTGGAAGAAAAGTTTATTATTAACCATGATTATTCTTTTGGGAACTTTGGCCAATTTCTTTTAAACAGTTCTGATGTGAGATATACAGATATCCCTCCAAACACATTATAATTCTTGAAATTTCATTGAAGATATATATGAATTTTAGAATTAAATATAATTTCCTGGAGTTTTCTTTAAAAGTATAAACGATAGCAGAACTATTTTTATTTTTCTATTCTGCTAAACAGACTTCTGTTAAGACATTCCAGGACTAATATTTTATAGCTACAACACACTGGCAACTAAAATTCAACCATTATCAAATCAAGCACTTCAATTACTTTTTCATGCACACTACTAAGCCCAAGTCACTGATGCACTCACCTTGCGTTTTAATAATAATGTAAAACAAAAACTCAATGGTGAGGCCTGTTATACTGCATCTTGCCAATTTCTCTCCTAAAGTCCAGCATAGAGAAATATTTAAATCTTGACTCTGTCATCTCCATTGTTCTCTCTCCCTCACAGCTAGGTGTCAGTTGAAGATTGATAAGCTTGCCTTCATCCCAATGTTAAATGTTACCAGGAGACAGGAGAAAAAAAATAAGGTTGGCTTTTCAACTTCAATTTTCACTTTTCAATATTAATCCTTTAAGCATTTACAAAATCCAACACCCATTCATGATAAAAACACTGCAGAGAATTGGAATAGAAGGAACATACCTCAACATCATAAAGGCAATATACAATAGGCCCACAGCCAACATCATATTGAATGGGGAAAAACTACGAGAGTTCCCCTTAAAAACAGGAACAAGACAAGGATGTCCACTATCACCACTCCTTTTCAATATAATACTAGAGACTCTAGCCAGAGCAATAAGGTAAGAGAAGGAAATCAAAGGAGTGCAAATAGGAAAAGAAGAACTGAAACTATCTCTATCTGCAGATGATATGATATACTTAGAAGACCCAACAAACTCAACCAAAAGGCTTATAGAACTGATCAACAAATTCAGCAAAGTGTCTAGATACAAAATCAATCTTAAAAAATCAGAAGCTATTCTATATGCCAACCATAAATCCACTGAAAAAGAAATCCAGAAGACATTTCCACTTACGATATCCCCCCAAACAATAAAATACTTAGGAATAAACCTAACCAAGGAGGTAAAAGACCACTACAAGGAGAATTATAAAACATTGAAGAAAGAAATTGAAGATCTTAGAAGATGGAAAGACCTCCCATGCTTTTGGATAGGCAGAATAAATATCATCTAAATGGCCATTCTTCCAAAAGTGATCTATGGATTCAATGCAATACCCACTAAATTACCAAGGTCATTCTTCACAGACATAGAAAAATCTGTCCTTAAATTCATTTGGAACAACAAAAAACCCAGAACAGTCAAAGTAGTTCTCAGCAACAAGAACCATGCAGGAGGCATCACAATACTGGACTTCAAACTATACTACAGAGCCATCGTAATAAAAACAGCATGGTATTGGCACAAAAGCAGACACATAGACCAATGGAGCAGAATAGAAGACTCAGAAACAAATCCGCACACTTATAGCCACTTGATTTTTGACAAAGGGGCTAAAAACATCCACTGGATAACAGATAGCCTCTTCAACAAATGGTGTTGGCAAAACTGGCTAACCACATGCAGAAAAATGGAAATAACCCCCACTTTCTCACTCTGTACAAGAGTCAATTCAAGATGGATCAAAGACCTGGAAATTGGACCAGAGACCTTTCAGCTACTTGAAGAGGGCATAGGTCCAACTCTTCAACACATAGGCACAGGCAAAAAATTCCTCAACAAGACCCCAAAGGCACAAGAAGTTAAAATGAGGATCAATACATGGGATTGCATTAAACTGAAGAGCTTCTAAGCAACAAAGGAAACTATCAAGAACCTCAGCAGAGAGCTGACAGATGGGAGAAGATTTTTACCAGCTACTCCTCTGATAGAGGACTAACATCTAGAATATACAGAGAACTCAAGAAACTCACCGCTAAAAATCAAACAACCCAATCAAAAAATGGGCAAGTGAACTAAACAGACACTTCACAAAAGAAGAAATACAAATGGCCAATAAATATATCAAAAAATGTTCAACATCATTAGCAATCAGAGAGATGCAAATCAAAATTACTCTCAGATTTTACCTAACCCCAATTAGAATGGCAATCATTAAAAACACAAACAATAACAAATGCTGGCAAGGATGTGGAGAAGTAGGAACTCTAATACACTGTTGGTGGGATTGCAAATTAGTGCAACCTCTTTGGAAAACAGTGTGGAGGATCCTCAGAAGAATGGGAATGAACCTACCATATGACCTAGCAATACCACTTCTAGTCATCTACCCAAAAGAACGGAAACCAAACTACCAGACTAATGCATGTGTATCTATATTAATAGCTGCACAATTCACAATTGCCAAACAACGGAACCAGCCAAGATGTCCATCAACAGATGAATGGATTACAAAACTATGGGATATGTACACAATAGAATTTTACGCAGCCATAAAGAAGAATAAAGTTACGTCATTTGCAGAGAAATGGATGGAATTAGAGAACATTATGCTGAGTGAGATTAGTCAGTCACAAAAAGCGAAAAGTCAGATATTCTCCCTAATATGTGGAAGCTAGGGAGAATAGGGCATAGGAGGGTGTCCAGACAAAGATGGAGAAAACGTTAGATGAGTAAAGAAGGTGACGTAACTGAGGAAGATGGGAAGGGGGAAGAGGGAAATACCCTAATGCACAGAAAGTACATACACAAACTTATGAAAGTCAACTACTATGCTGAGCATGAGAAGGAGGGAGGGGGGAAGGAATGGGGGTAGGAATTGGGGGAGGGCTAATTGAGCGATGTGTGCATGTATATTTCTACCACCCTGAAACCCATCAAGATGCACAAATAAATTAAAAAATATATAATATATATGTATATATATATATTAATCCTTTGAGGGTTTGTTGTTATTGTTGGGGGGGTGAAAGCCCTTTAATAGAGAACGAGGAATATATGACATTGTGGCAATAATCGAAGCTGGGCATGGTGGCACACACCTGTAATCCCAGTACTTGGGAGGCTGAGGCAGGACGATCACAGGTCCAAGGCCAGCCTCAGCAACTTAGTGAGGCCCTCAGAAACTTAGTGAGACCCTGTTTCAAAATAAATAAAATAAGGCTGGGGGTGTACCTCAGAGATAGAATGCCCCTGGGTTCAATCCCCTGTAAAACATACACACCAAATAATAATAATACTATTATTAATATGGATGTTTAAGTTTCCTGATTTTTCTTACAGACTCTTCATATATTTGCTTTTGTAATGGTAGAACTCAGCAATTACATTCTCCAAATTTTAATCAGAGAAAGGGGAAATATGTTCAACATCAATTTATATATATATATATATATATATGCATATACCAATGCCTGCATTTTTCAATTTGTACATCATAAATGCAATGTAAATGAACCCTTATTTTTCATAGCACTTTATGAATTTTGCACATGACTCTCACAAAATTTGTGAATCAGTAGGGTAAGCAATATTGATTTTAGGGAACCAGAAAGGTCCATAAAGTTTTCCACAACCGTGTGGTTAGCAGCAGAACCTTGACTGAAGCCCAGATCTGCTGTCTTAAGGTTCGAGGATCCCCCACTGTTTGGTAGAAGAAAATGACCACGAAGTGAAACTCTCCTGTCACTCCTGTGTCCTCCATACTGAGTGACTTTTCCCTTCTAGGGCTGTTCCCATTTGGAATGCTGACATCCAGGCAGTGGATAGAGGGGGAACGGAGGGAATCGTCAGGCTCCGCAACTGATAGGAGTAAAGCAGCACCATGGCTGGGCTGGGGCCAGAATCAAGACCATCCTCAGCAAGTAACTGCAGCCAGCAAGTGCAGCCAGAAGGACCCTGAAGCAGAGGCTGATATGCACAGCGCCTGGAATGCTCCCCGCCCCAAGGATAACAATGATAAAACAATGCCTCTCATTCATTAAGAACATGCTAACCTTTCCTATGGAGGTGCCACACAACAATAGTCAGGAGACAATCTGTGGGTGCATAAACACACACATGCACGCATGCACAAACACAGAGGAAGAGTCCACGGATCCGTAAGTATGGAATCACAGCACACTAGAACAACTCCCTTGGGGTTTCACAAAGAACTGTAATGTATTCGAGACTGAAAAGCCCCATATCACCTTCCAACATTTTTCACCTAGCATTCTCAAGCCTAAGTGATAAGGAGAAAAAGGAGACTTTCGAACAATACTTCTTAACAATATTGTTCTACAGAAGATACATTTGGAAAAGCTATATTGCTTCATTTAATCCTCAACACAACCCCAAAGTGTAGGAATTACTCTCCCCACTTTACAAGCGACTCAGTTAGATAACTGCCTAACAGAATCAGAATCCAAACCCAGCTCAGCCTTAGGCCAAACGCCATCCATCGGGCTGTGCCACTCAGCCGAAGGCTCCGGGCTCCTTGAGGGTCTGTGCTGTGCTCCCCTGGGCGGTGAGCGGTGGGTCTGAGAGGACCTCAAGAGCAGAGGAGAAAAGCTGCCCCAGGGAAACCCCTGGGAAAAGGAAGGCAAAGGAAGAGGCGCCCATTAGAGCTGGGCTGTAGAGGGACGTGGGCAGGAGCAGGTTGGGAAGGTCATTCGAGGTCTGGAAAGTGAGGGTGTCTGTCGCAGCCCATGCTGTTGTGCTGGTGAAATGAAATACTGCCTGTTGGGAGCACCTAACCTCCTATCCCACCCCCACCCCGCCTTGCCCAAGAGTAAGCCTGGGCTGCTGCTCCCTCTTGGAGGATTTAGGGTCTGAGACTAGGAGACAGGAACGACAACAGAGTTCAACTCTCTAAGCCAGTGCAATACTTTATGTCTGTGCTGAGCTCAGCAGGATAACCCAAGACTGCACTTGAATAATTCACAGGCCTTCCCCATCTGCTTAAGTTCTGCCCAGGTGTTTGATTGAAGGAATTTGTTATTTGTTCCAACAGTGTCTAGTTTTCACCTCAAATCCTCTCACACAATCACAACTGTTTGCTTGAAATGATAAATGCAAGTAGAAGTCAGATTGGGCCATAAAGAATCTTCCGGAAAGGAAGAGCAAGCGGGGAGACTGTAAGAGTCACACACTGGCAGCCCCCAGGGTGGACACTAGCCATGCTCAGGTTTACTTTGACCTACTGATTGTTTTTTAATTCATTTTCAAAGTTTATGATCAGACTATTTGACATTAAAATCCAAATTTCCCACTTCCTCTAGAAGTACAGATGTGACGACACTGGAATGTCGACTTATAGGACAGCAATTGCTGGGACCCTAAGTTGCAGCTTCCTCTTTTGCTTGAGTACCTAGGTCGCCCCAGTTCCTACCAGGCCCATCTGACCTATAGGGTTACCTGATTGGCTGAAATAGTATTTGCCTCTGCCCAGGAGGAAGATTTGTGAATGAGAAACCCATCCCTTTCTCCCCTTCCCCAGAAAACCCTGACAGTGTGGGGTAAACAGAGCAGGGACCTGAATAGAGGCTTTTGGTGGACATATCTAGAAGTGTTTGATCACCCACAAAAAAAGAAAGAAACTGCAGCACCTGGCCAATTATTAAATCTTTTGATACCCATGCCCTCCCCGTGATTGGGAGAATTAAAATACTGAGCTCTTGACTCTATAAACACAACACCTAGTTGGAGAATAACTGAGCAACCTAAGGTTTGCACCAATGATCATCTGCATATTCAACATATCTGAGACCTGACACAGAGCTGTTCAGCAGCAAACACAGGTGAATGGATTTCATTCTTTCAATCCCTTCAGTTTGAAGATTTTAAAGCAAGGTGCACCATCAAGGTCAGCGTGGTATAATAATGCACAAACGTGGGCCACAGTGGTAACTCTAAATCTCCTGCAGGCACATTACAGAAGCAAAGAGAATCAGATGGAATTAATTTTCATAATAGATTCCTTTCGACCCAACCTATCTCAAGGATTGTCATTTCAATGTGTGACCAATATGAAAATTACCAGTAGGATATTTACTATTGCTTACTAAGTTCTTCAAGATCTGGTATGTATTCTATGCATATAGCACATTTCAGTTTGGACTGGCTACTTTTCTAGTACTCAAGAACCACAGGTGGCCACTGAATGTCTTATGGGATAGCACCACTGTAGATATGATCACTTATTTTCCTTAGATTAACAAATGAAGAGAGAGAGAGAGAGAGAGAGAGCGCGCACAAGAATGGATTTCTTTTCCCATAGCTCTCACAGAGAACTGGAAAATCCAGACAGAAAACTGACACCCTTCTGACATATGAGTCACCTCCTCCGAGCTCTCCTCAATCCCAGCGCTCCCTCCTTCCCTCCCCTCCCTTGCCTCTCTCTCTCCCCTTTTCTTGTCACCTAACTATAGGCACCTAGATTGTAGTGGGGACAGCCTGGGGTGTAAGAGCTGAGGAGTGGGCTGGAATCCCAGCCTGTCCCCTTGTAGACTAATGACCTTGGGCAAGTTGCCTAACTTCCTGGTCTCAGATTTCTATTCTATGAAATAGAATCAGTTCCTTCATTACTGAGTTCGGAGGATTAAATACAAATCATGAATGTAAACTCCTCAGCACCAAATAGACACTATAAGAGTTTTCAAGTTTTTAATGATTATTGTTCAAGATTTATACATGTTTGATAGAAGGGGCAGTAGAAAAAAGGATTTGGAGATGTGAGGGGTTCTGTTTTTGTTTAAATATGTGCTAAAATCCCTGGATGTGCATTGCTTCTTCTTTAGCACTTGGTGCTTAAAATCCCTCTTGGTCTTAGTAAAAAAGCATGACTTCAGCCCAAAGCACCCTGAGCCCAGTTTGTGCAAACAGACCCAAGAAGAATAAGAAAAGAAAGCATTTTTGTTCTTACTGGAGTTCCTCCACTGACACAGTGGCCCAAGTGAAAAGGGGGAGACACCTCAATGGGCACCACGTGAGAATGTACCCAATGAAAAGTCCCTCAGCTGGGGAATGGCTGAGAGCTTCATGTGGCCCACCATGTACGGACATGGCCAGAACTTTACCATCCAGAAGATGCAGCTTTCTCAGCCCCTGCAGCTTCCCCCACAACGAAATGCTGCCTTGCAGCTCTGATGGAGCCTTATCAGACTTAACCCTTGCCAAGTCCTAGAACCAGCACCATCGATGCTGCTGCAGCCTCTCCTCTCACTTAACTGAAAATAGTCGCCCCTGCCACAGCCCCGGGAGCTTCGAGAAAACTCATAAAAAATCAAGGGGAGACTCACCAGTTCATTCTCCTCTCCTTGGTTGAGCAAAGCCTGATGGTCCTTCTTACTGTCCTCCTCCATCTGAAGCCGACCTGTGAGGTTCCCTCCCGGCTAAGTCCTCGGGGAAATGTCAAAACCACCTGGGCTTCTGTGAACTCAGTCACTACCTGTCACTGCTGTTCTCAGGTGCTTATAAAATCTGTTGGCACACACCTTGCCTATTAGAGCAACAAAGGAAAGAGAGGAAATTCTCTCCTCGGCCACGGGATTGGTCTGTTAATCTATCTGCTTGATGTGTGGTTTTTCTTCCTAGTTTTTATATACTGGATTAGACTTGAGTGCCTCCAGATGTAAGGAGGGATGGGGAAGAGAGTTATTAAACTGGAAAGATAAACAATTTCACATGCTTTCCAGAAACATCTCAGCTGATGAATGGGATGAATGGGAATGGTCACTTTGTTAAAAAGGCTGAGACAAAAGGATTAACCAGTGAGAGATGTATTAAAAGCCCTGTGGCCAGGCACAGTGGTGCATGCTTGTTTGTAATCCCAGTACTTGGGAGGCTGAGATGGAGGATCCGGGTTCGCGGCCAGCCTCAGCTACTTAGTGAGGCCCTCCACAACTTCATGGGACCCGGTTTCAAAATAAAGGATAAAAAATAGGGCCGGGGGTGTAGCTCGGAGGTAGAACACCCCTGAGTTCAATCCCCCATACCTCAAAAAAAAAAAAAAAGCCCTGTGGACTTTAGAGACAGTGAACATACTAGGAGTGGTGATTGAAGGAAGGGAGGGTGGCTCCTGGGTGGGGAATGTAGGAATCATTCTGGAATCAGAAAAATCTGAGTTCTAATCCCTGCTAGACTGATGACCCTAGATATACTATCTAAAATCTGATTTTAGGTTTCTAGTATGTAAAATGTCAACAATACAAGATTGATATGAAGATATAAGATGATACGTATAAAACGCCAGCTGGAATACTTGCCACACTCAATAAGAAATAAGTCATCATCATCATCATAATCACAATACTAGGTAAGAGGAGCTTTGAAAAAGTAAACTATAGTAATAATTTGATTCCTTTCATTTTTCTTTCACAGTTTATAAAGTTTTCGATTAAATTAAGTATATAGAAGAAAGAGGAGTTAGAAAGGCTGAGCATTAAGGATATAGCTCAAATTTCCCTGCCTGTACAATCACCACTGAATTGACTGTTTTCACACACACACACACACACACATACACACACACACACACACACACACACACACACACAAGAAAAGAAAACTGACCCATTCATGAGTTAATTTGTTCATGATTAAAAAAAAAAACCTTTGGCATTTTATTACTTTTTATTGAGTCCAGTCCACTGAATGAAACCCTTGCCACTCTGGCCATGGGAGAACATTTGCTAGGAGTGAGCACTATTAGAGGATGGTGTCTGACTGTTTCCATTGACTAAAATAATTAGCAGCTGCCTTGAGCAGCACAAGTGTCCTCCCTAACATTCAGGAGGTGTCAGAGCACGTCCCAGCCCAGGAAGGTGCAGCAGAGGAGAATAAACAACTGTGGCTCTCCATGTCGCAAGGCTACTGAGGTGCCATACTGAAGAAACTATGCGTCTTTCCACATGACTCCACTTCTTCTTGTTAAAAGAAAAAGCATCTGAGCTGGCAGACCAGCGTTGGGATGAAGAGAGACAGAAATGGAACAGACAATAATCCTGCCCTTGGTGAGTTCAGAGTCTAGCAAGGAAACAAGACAAGACATATATGACTCCACTACAGGGGGAATAATGAGGTGGACCAGAGGGTACAGTCAGAGAAAGGTCTAGAAGAGGAAGGGAGGCTCAGAATCCAGCAGCACAAGGGACTAATAAGGGTGACTCATCCAAGTGCTTTCTTCACCTATGTGGAGTCACAGAGAACTTTGAGAATCTGATGAAATGTATAGATGTTCTTCACCTGAGTATAATACACATGTACAAAATTCTACTTATGTTAGATTTTATTTACTCCTCATTTTATTGCTCCTCAATAATTTGTTGAAAAATATGCACTGAACACTACTTTCTACCAGGCACTGCCCACGGTGGTGGGAGCACAGGCAATGGCCAGTGCAGATAAAAGTCAAGTGCAGTTGACATTTCATCAGGGAGGACTGATGGATAAATATCCCAGTTTGGATTAGTAATACTACCAAGGAGGAACTAAGGTGAGTAATGTGAATAGGCAATGCTGGTGACGATCGAGAATGAGGAGGTGTGGGGCAAGAAGGGCAGGTGGATTGCATTTTAAATAAAGTGGTCAAGAAAAGTACTGCAGAAACCTAAAGAGCTAAGGACACATTTAAAGAGCTTTGTCCACTTGGCAATCTGGGCAAAGATGGTTCCAAATGAAAGGAATACCAAGGGTCAAAACCCTGAATTTGGGAGTCAGGAAGGAAGCCAGTGTACCTAAGGTGGTGTTTACAAGGAGCAAGTCATAGGTAGAATTCAAGGTAGCGGGGTCACAGTGTGGACCAAGCTTATTCGGAACTCAGCGATCATTCTTCATACCTCCCTCATCTATATGACAATTTGTGTGTGTGTGTGTGTGTGTGTGTGTGTGTGTGTGTGTGTGTGTGTGTGTTACTAGGGATTGATTGAACCCAGCGGCATTCTACCTCCAAGCTATACCCCCAGACCTTTTAGATTTTCATTTTGAAGCAGGGTCTTGCTAAGTTGCTAAGGCTAGCCTCAAGCTGTG
>PVJS01041212.1:0-18063 GCA_004027185.1 Glis glis
AGGAGTATTGGGATTAGTTCTTCTGTAAAGGCTTTATAAAATTCACCTGGGAAACCATCTGGACCTGGGCTTTTCTTTGATGGTTGGCTCTTTATTGCTGCTTCAATCTCGTTAATTGCTATTGGTCGATTTAAGTTTTCTATGTCTTCTTGATTCAACTTAGGAAGGTTGTACATGTCTAGAAACTTGTCAATATCTTTTAGGTTTTCCATTTTGTTGGAGTATAGTTTTTCAAAGTAGTTTCTGATTATCCTCTGGATTTCCATGCTGTCGGTGGTAATATCCCCTTTTTCATCTCTTATTTTAGTAATTTGGATTTATTCTCTCTTTCTTTTGGTTAGGTTGGCTAGTGGTTTTGAGACTTAATTTCTGTTTGAGGTAGTGTTTGTCCTTTGCCTAGTTGTTTGTTTGATGGAAATCACTGTTTCTCTGGTTCTGGCATTTCCTTATTTTTTCTTCTTTGTAATTAATCTCTTTGAGCATTTTCTCTAGTGCTGGTTTGGAAGACATAAAGTCTTTCAGCTTCTGTTTGTCATGGAAGGTTTTTATTTTTCCATCAAATTTGATAGATATTTTTGCTGGGTAGACAAATCTTGACTGGAGGTTGTTTTCTTTCAGAGTTTGGAATATGTCACTCCAGGCCTTCCTGGCTTTCATGACTTGATTTGGAAAGTCAGGAGTGATTCTTATTGGTTTGCCTCTGAATGTTACTTGCTCTTTTGCTTTCGCTGCCTTCAAGATTCTCTCCTTGGCCTCTACATCGGTCAATTTGATTATTATGTGGCGTGGTGAGCCTCTTCTCTGATCCTGTCTGTAGGGGGTTCTATGTGTTTCCTGTATCTATGCATCAACCTCTCTTTCTATGTTTGGAAAATTTTCTAATATTACTTCTCTGACTGTCTATTTTTTATTTCACTAAACTACACCATATTATTCCAACAAAATGTGATTTTCTCTAAATTATTGAGAGTCAAAAAATATTTATTGCAGTAAAAAAATTCTAGGATACAGATCAATGAAATGTTATACAAGGGGCTATCCTCTTCCCCATATTTTAGAATAGGTATACAAGGGTAAAAGGGGGGTAATTGGACATAGTTATTTGATAAAATCTATATCTTCAAGTAATTTATATCCATAAAATATGAAGAGTATGTTCCCCATTTTATTGAGTGTTTTTTAATTTCCAGTTTTGTTTGCAGTGTTTCCCCCTTCCTTGTTTTTTTATGTTAAGGTTTTATTTATTTTGATTTTTCCTTTATATTTATTTGATTATTATTATTTTTCTTTTTTGCGGTACCGGGGATTGAACCCAGGGGTGTTCTACCTCTGCGCTATACCCCCGGTCCTATTTTTTATACTTTATTTTGAAACCGGGTCTCACGAAGTTGCGGAGGGCCTCACTAAGGAGAGAGAGAGAGAGAGAGAGAGAGAGAGCTGAGGCTGTGCGCGAACCCGGATCCTCTGGTCTCCGCCTCCCAAAGTACTGGGATTACAAGCATGCGCCACCACGCCCAGCTTTATTTGATTATTGTATACTTTCCTTTTATTGTTTGACTGATTTGCATTAACATTTTAATATGAGTTCTTTTTGATATAAAGCTTAAGCTGTTTAACAGTCATCAGTATCTTTATTATTCTTTAGAATAATACATAGACATTAAAATGATTAGCACTGATTACTATCTTCCTTTTTGAGTCCTGTACTTGTTTAGTAACTTAGCTCTACCTGATATTTACATGCCCCAAATTAAATCTTACTATTATTATTTTTTTGGGGGGAGGTACCAGGAATTGAATGCAGTGGCGTTCTACCTCCGCACTACGCCCCCGGCCCTATTTTTTATACTTTATTTTGAAACCGGGTCTCACGAAGTTGCAGAGGGCCTCACTAAGGAGAGAGAGAGAGAGAGAGAGAGAGAGAGAGACAGGGAGAGAGAGAGCGAGAGAGCTGAGGCTGGCCGTGAACCCGGATCCTCCAGTCTCCGCCTCCCAAAGTACTGGGATTACAAGCGTGTGCCACCACGCCCGGCTCTATTATTATTTTATATTATCACTATCATTAGTATTTGTCTCCTTCCTTCCTTATATTTCTTCTATATATAATGTATAGCCCTTATTACATTGTAAACAAGATACACAGGAAACTGTTAGTTGTAAATTCAGTGCTTGATTATTTGAATTCATTTTGTCCTCAGTCCTGAAAAGTATTTTACCAGGGTGTGAAATGATATTTTTGCAGCTCTGTTCTCTCAATTTTCTATACACACTCTTCCAATGGGAAAATATTGCTGTTTCATTATTATTCATTTATAATAATTGTAATTATTACTTTTAAACTATTTTCCATAATTTGAAATTCTATAGTTTACCACAATGTCTATAGGTGTGTATTTTTTAATTTTTAATCTCTTTGGGTTTCTAAAAAAGAAAAATATATTCTCAGTTCTAGAAATTTATTAGAAATTATTTATAAGAATATTTTCTCTCCACTTTAGAGAAATTAAAATTTCCTTTTGAAGATTCAGTAATTGAGTCTGCTGAAACCAATTGACAAGAGACAGAGGAACAGGAAGAAAAACCTACAAATTTATTAATGTGTGCATGTGTAGGGGAACCACGCAAAATATCAAACTCAAAGAAGGGCCAAATGGTTGAAGCTTAAGCACCCTCTTTATATGGCTGAGGGGAGTGGGGGTGCAAGCACTTCTAGAGGGAGAGTAAGTGATTTTTAGAAGAAATGAATGGGCCCAAAGAGCAGATAGTTTGTAAATGATTCTGTCTCAAAACGGAATTGGGACTTAAGAACAAATAATCACTTGTTACCAATTGTGTCTAGATGTGTTGACATACTTCAGTCTTCCTTTCAGTGATAAGAGTTTAACCTCTAGTTAAGAAAATTTTAGGAAAGTGATCAAAGGTTAATCATGTTTCATGTGGGGTATCGAGACTTCAGGTCTATAGAAGAACTTCAGAGGAAAGCTTGCACCTGTACTTGGTGGTGAGAAACAAGGGAAGGTCAAGGAGGCCTTGATGCTAAGCAGCTTCCAAGGCCTTTCAATTTCCTTTAATTCAGAGCACTCAGCCTAAGTGCCCTACTTTGGAGTGTCACTTTTTTGAGCCCCATTCTCTCCATTCTGTTCTTCTGTAATTTCTATTAGAATTATTCTTGAAGTTTAGCCCTTCTTTCATATTTTGTGCCATTTTAGTTGTGGAGGCTAAATTTTAAATATTCTCTTCAAGGTCACTAATTCTCTCCTCGGCTGTGGCTCATCTAATATTCAATTCAACCAATGAAGCTGCTTTTTATTTTGATAATTATGGTTTCATTGCTAGGTATTCTATTTGGTTCTTTTCCTTATCTATTTGTTAGTTTTCATTGGAACTTATCCTCCTTTTTAATGTCTCTGAACATTTTAAAGACACTCACTTGGTCATCTGTATCTAATAGTGGCATTCGCTGGTGTTTCTTTTTTTCCTTTGACTCATATTGTCAGAGGACTTTATTTGTGGGAATCTTATGTAGCCTTTTGTGAGAGAGAATTCATCAAGAGAGGATTTTAGTTTGCTTTGGTCAGACTCTACGGGTTTTGCTTTGGTCAGACGCTACGGGTTTTGCTTTGGTCAGACTCTACGGGTTTCTTTAACTCAAGAACACTTTAATTTCTAGTATCTTAGAAAATGTTAGGTAATTAAAATTGAGCTTCAATAGCATGTGAATTTGGTCCAAAATTTTAAAGTCTTATAGGAGACTCACCCCCCCCCCAGCTAAGGTGTCCACGTATGAACTTAATTTCATCCTTGTGCTGGTGCATGCACTTACTTAAACTTGATCCTTTCACCAAGGATATAGCCTTTGGCATGTCCCGACTTTTTGTAGATACCAATTTCAGGTTCTCATTTTGCACATTTCTCTCCTATACTCCTATGCACATCAGAACCCAAGACTCCCGGTTATTGAAACCAACAGCCTTCCCAAGGCTGGCTGCTGAGTGTCAGTTCTTAAGCTTACTACGCTTTTCAATGAATTCTTCACTTAAAGACCTTGGGAGTTTCACTTATGTTTTGCTACAATAGCTTTGAATTTGAAAGTGCATATATTATATTTTCCTTCAGAATTTATATTTGCTTTGTTGAGAAGTGCTTTCAGGATATCTAATCTGTAATACTAGAGGAAATGGAATTTCCCATACTCAAAAGTGGCTTGCATTTATTCTTTCATTTGTTTCAAAAGCTTTTGCTGAGTATCTACATGGACAGACAATGGTATTTATATTCTTTAAAAATATAGGGAGGGATAAGTCAATTGAAAAAGAATAAGTGAAGTGACAATGCCAATCGTTATTGTTAAAATGTGCTTAATTTTAATTTTATTTCAATGTATTTCATACTTTGAACAGACTGAGAAAATAGCACTTCTGATATGTGCTCTTTTCTTTTTTCATTTCATAGCCCCATGGTACTTGGATTTCACTCTGACCATATTTCATTTCACCCTGACTTTCACTTTCTGACTTTTCCCTCCAATGTGAATAAATAAATATTTATAGAAACAACACATTTCATGGATAGCATATCTTTTAATAGCCACTTTCAATTCAAGTGTCAGAAACCATAAAGGATCATGCTGTTTTCCATCTGACTGTGGGTAGGGATATAAATTCTTTTAAGATTTGTGACCTTAGGAGTCCTTACTTGTTCTGAGATGATTTCACATAAAGGGAATGGTTGGAGGCATGAACCCTAGAAAGGGTTTATATGGAGATGAATCAAAGGCTTCAGCCTCGTAATCTCTATTAGTCTTCCCTGCCCCTGTTAACATATGATCTGAATAAAAATAAATTACTGGATGTGGAATCATAGACTAAAGATGAATCCTCTCGAATAGAGCTTATTAATATAATGTGAATGTGAAGCCTGTAGGGATCTTGTTAAAATACAGATTCTGATCCAGTAGGTCTAGAACCGTCTTTGTCTTTCTACCCACAGACCAGATACTGCTGCTGCTTGTCATCATCTGCAAGATGCCAGACACTTTCTAACTTTCTGACTCTTTAGGCTAAGTAGAAAATTTGAAGTTGCAACAAAAAAAGCATAACTAGATGGAATTATACATTACATGTTGAATATATATAAATGACAATAAAAGAAGAGATTTATTCAGTAAGTAGAGCAAAATAAAATATTTAGATTTCTATATAGAAATCACTAATACATATGAAAATCGAAGATTATTCTTGGCTTCAGTAAATTTCCATTAAAATTGTAGTTTTTAAAAATTGCAACTCTATGAAAAAAATTCAGACTTTGTAGATAGCTATATAATAAAAAGTGAAAGTTTTTAACCCCTCTATTCCCTTACCAGGAAGTAACTACTTTAATGTTTGTCACATACTCTTCAAAATATTTGTTCTTTATGTAAACACATAAGCATGTGGTTGTAATATAACTGTGTAGTATTATTTATTTATTTATTTTTTGCAGTACCGAGGATTGAACCCAGGGGTGTTCTACCTCCGCGCTACACCCCCGACCCTATTTTTTTTATACTTTATTTTGAAACCGGGTCTCACGAAATTGCGGAGGGTCTCACTAAGTAGAGAGAAAGAAAGACAGGGAAAGAGACAGGGAGAGAGAGAAAGAGAGAGAGAGCTGAGGCTGGCCGCGAACCCGGATCCTCCGGTCTCCGCCTCCCAAAGTACTGGGATTACAAACGTGTGCCACCATGCCCGGCCTTGAAACTTATTTTTAACATAATATTTTGTGATCATCTTCCATTGTAGCACATATAGATCTTTCATATTTTTAGTGGTTGCACAGATATGCTATTCTGTAATGTTCAATCATTTTACTTTGATAGACGCCTAGGCTAATTCTCACTTTGATCATTCATTTAATATTCGATAAACCAAGAAAAATTGTCTACTCAAGCAATTATAACCCAATATAAATGATCTGGGTGGGATGTGTTCATATCTCCCATTCTTTTTTTTTTTTTTTTTTTGCGGTACCGGGGATTGAACCCAGGGGCGTTCTACCTCCGCGCTACACCCCCGGCCCCGTTTTTTATCCTTTACTGAAACCGGGTCTCACGAAGTTGCAGGAGGGCCTCACTAAGTAGCTGAGGTTGGCCGTGAACCCAGATCCTCCGGTCTCCGCCTCCCAAGTACTGGGATTACAACCGTGCACCACCACGCCCAGCTCCATATCTCCCATTCTTTACAACCTTACTTTGTGCTATATAGATCAAATCTAAGGGAGACCTGAGTCCTGGTCCATTAACAACACCTTTCTCAGTTCCAAACAGTCTCTAGACCCTTCAATTTTGGTTCTATAGGGGAAAATAACATTTCTATAGATTTTGAATCTGATTTCTAAAAAGAACACTCCTAAAAAGCAGGCACGAAAAAACACAAGTGAGCTGGAGTATATAATATTTTCCATTTTTTAAATTGGCAGGTGAATTCTCTATGTGCATAATCCAGCCATGTATTTTAGATCCACACTGAATTAACATGTTCAAATACATTTGTTTGTTCTGGATAAATAGCCTATGGCTTGTAAAAAAAAAAAAAGGATGATATGTTTATTCTGGTTTATAAAAAGTCACTTTAGAGATACAAATTGGATATGGACCTTGAGAGTTATGAGACTTCCTAATTCATAAAATAAACATAGCTAGTTTCCATATATTTAAAAGAACCAGCCTGCAGTGGCTTAAGTCTAGACTCTAAAGGGAGAAAAATCATTTCCTCTAATGTATATTTAATAAACAAAACTGTCTACACAGAATTGCTAATAGAAATTGCTTGGCCTACCAAATAGTCTCTGATCTAAAAGATCATTAGAGGATGTTCTTGTAACATTTGAGAGAAAACTCAATTGTCTTTATTTTTTATTTATTGAATACTTTTAGTGATGGGTATAATAAAAATCTATTTCCTATTATTCTCCTTCCCGTGGCCATTTCAAACTGTTTCTACTGACCCTGAGATAATTAGCCCACTTACAGCAATGGCAGAAAACTTCATTTACTAGTTAGTAAGACAATAAAAGTCTTTTGAAATGCATTATCTCCATCTCTTCTCTCACCCTTAAAACAGGTTTATAGATTTACCAATCATCTTTCACTTGTGTTTATAAGAAGATGTATCATTACTGTTTTCCAAGAACAAGCTCTTACCTCTGCCCTTGATTTTATGGTATAGTATAGTCTTACTATTTCTTCATATTTTTTTCTCATTGCTTGTCAGTTTTTAGAAGATAAGAACAATATCTTTCTTATATTTGTATTCCCCCTAATCTTTATTTCTTTGTCTTTAACTTATATAGCAATCATGACTTCTAATATGTCCAGAGATAAATTTGATATAAAACAGTAATAATCTCATAATAGGGCTCATGCATGGCTTCCTAAAATACTTTTGGTTTCATAATATTTTTAAGGTCTTCCTCATTATTCTACTTAATAAGTATTTAAATATTTTTGGAGGTAGGTTTGATATAAACTAATGAAATTTGTGATAAATAAATAATGAAGACATCAGAAATCTTATTGCTTTACATTTTGCGAAGTGGAAAATCTATATAGAATAATAGTTACTGTTTTTATCATAGCATAATCTTATTAGACTGAAGTTGCTTCCCTCTCAAATTCAATTTATTTTCACTTTTCATTATCCTATATTGTCTTTAGTGTTTATAATGTACAAAATATGTCTATTTGTATCATATATTGTCTTTAAAATAAGTATGATTATCCAGGCTGTTCATGTGTTTCTTAAAGAAAGGATACTTTTACTCTGTTATATTCAATTTATTCTTTTTTTTTTTCAGTACTGGGGATTGAACGCAGGGGCGTTCTACCTCTGCACTACGCCCCCGGCTCTATTTTTTATACTTTATTTTGAAACCGGGTCTCATGAAGTTGCGGAGGGCCTCACTAGGTAGAGAGAGAGAGAGAGAGAGAGAAACAGGGAGAGGGAGAGAGAGAGAGAGAGAGAGAGAGAGAGAGAGAGAGAGGGCTGAGGCTGGCCGCGAACCCAGATCCTCTGGTCTCCGCCTCCCAAAGTACTGGGATTACAAGTGTGCACCATCACGCCCGGCAGCAATTTATTCTTAAGAAACTGAAAAATTTATCTAAAATGTCATGAAGATTATCACGTTCCACCCTTCTCCCCAGCTCCTACAACATAAATATCACTACACAAAGATTTGTGGTGGATATAATTGATATGGTCATCTCACCTACGAAATTATAGTTGGAAAAGAAATGTGGACTCATTGGCTGGGTCAAAGCATGCTATGATATCATTCCCAAAGCTCCAAAACATTAAGGAAAGGTTTTGATGCTAATCTGAATTGCAGCCATAAGTCCTGAGATGGAGTAAAGACTCCCACCTTGAAACAGTATTGGGTGAGTAGTAAGATTATCTCATTATGGTGCAATATTTGCAATGAAGAAAAATATAATAAAAGGGATTAGAAATAGAGAAGATAGAGAGCTCTGAAGTTAAAAAGGATTACCACGATAATCTGCATACCTTGATTAAAATAGGTATAAATTTGTCTTATTCAGTATTTGCTTTAGATGAAAAACATTGCCAAAGAGAGTATTCATGCAGAAAGGAGAAAACCACACAAGTACCCAGCAAGCCAAAGCTCTAGATATTTATGTTTTTCAATGGAGCACCCCGCCACTCTTTCTTTTCCCCCAAACCTAACACTTTTTCTTTGAAATCCATAGTGACAGTGTAGTGCCCAATGTCTGGTCAATTTTTGCCCCAGCTGAAATGTAGGATCCAGAACAATAAGGTTCCTTCTTTAATGGCTCATTAGTGAAGAACTCAAGCTAAACTTTATCAAAGAGGAGGCACCATAGGAAAAAGAGGTGAAGATTCATTTACTAGTACCCTGAAGTGGTTGTGGCATGTAAAAGTGGGGAAAATGGCAGCTGAGGGGCAGGCAGGCACGAGGCTGCAGTGTCCTTGTACTGATGCAGCAAGGGAAGGTTCACTGGAGGTGAAGCCAGTGCCGATTCTGTACCAAAAGGTGAAATCAGAATGCGTTTGCCTTGCTCTATATGTTCAAAATAATTTTTGTCATGTATGCCCCCTTTATTCAGTTTTTTTTTTTTTTTTTGCGGTACCGGGGATTGAACCCAGGGGCGTTTTACCTCTGAGCTACACCCCCGGCCCTATTTTTTATACTTTATTTTGAAACCGGGTCTCATGAAGTTGGGGAGGGCCTCACTAAGTAGCTGAGGCTGGCCCCGAACCCGGATCCTCCGGTCTCCACCTCCCAAGTACTGGGATTACAAGCGTGTGCCACCACGCCTGGCTTTATTCAGTTTTTGAATTCCTAATGCTGTTGTCAACTTTGTATATACTTTGATTGCTGTATAATAGTCTCATATCATAATATAATTCACCGTGATAGTGACATAGATCCATAGTACTTGGTGAATTTTTCCCTGGCTTGTTCCCCACTCCCCCCTTCCCCATACACAATAATGAGATTGGCATTGGTATTTTCGCATATGTACATAATGTCAGTGAAAGTGTTTTTTCATTAATTCTCCCTCTCCCCTCTCCCCAAGACCACCTCCCTTATTCCATTGGAGTCTCTTCCTCCATTATCTGAAATACCTCTTATATCCCAATTACTCCCTAGCTTCCACATATGAGAGAAAACATATAACCCTTTACTTTCTGTGACTGGCTAATCTCACATAACATAATGTTCTGCAGGTCCATCCATTTTCTTGTAAATGATATACTTTTGTTATTCTTTATTGCTGAGTAGAATTCCATTGTGTGTATATCCCATAATTTTGTAATCCATTCATCTGTTGATTGATGTTTGGGTTGGCTCCATAATTTGGCTATTATGAATTGTGTGCTTTAAACATGTATACACATGTTTATCCATATACATGGATATACATGTATCAGTATAATATTTTCATTTCAGTACCTTTGGAAAGATACCCAGGAGTGGTATAGCTGGATTATAGGGTGGATCCATTCCCAGTTTTCTGAGGAATCTCCACACTGATCTCCATAATAGTTGTACTAATTTGCAATTCCACCAACAGTGTATAAGAGTTCTTGTTTCCCCATATCCTCACCAGCATTTATTGTTGTTTGACTTCTTGATGATTGTTACTCTCATTGGGGTTAGACGGAATCTTAGTGTAGTTTTAATTTGTATCTCCCTAATTGATAATGATGTTGGAAATTTTTTCATGTATACATTGTGTGGGTGATCTGAAGTGACTGGAGCTACCTGCTCTGTGTTATCTGTCCTCTAAGAGCGTGGCGTGACTTGAGGCTTGGCATACCAAGCCTAGCAGAAAGCATACTTTCTGCAAGAGCACAGCCTGTTCTGATGAGAACGGAACATAGAGGGAAGCTACGGCCTCGGGAGACCTGAGTTCTCATAACATTCTTGTTCTTGGTCCTCGAGGAAGTGATAAGCACAAGACTGTTAGTGTCTTAATTCTTAGAAGCTTTGTTTTAAGAGATACATGGTGGTTTGATTAGATCAGTGCTTGCCTGTATGGAGTTCCCAGGATTTTTCTATAAAAGAAGTCTGTTGCTCTTAATAAACATGCATTTGCTTGGCATCTTACTCCTGCTCTGCATCCCCCGTGTCCTGATTTCTGCGCTATTGTGTTGCATCTTCCTGGGGTCTCTGCTCCACTAGAGAGTGACCACACATTGGTCATTTGTATTTCCTCTTTTGTGAAGTGTCTATTTAGTTCAATTGTCCATTTCTTGATTGGGCTATTAGATTTTTTAGTGTTAAGTCTTTTAAGTAATTGGTATATTATAGATATTAGTCCCCTATCATAGGAATAGCTGGCAAAGATCTTCTCCCATTCTCTAGGCTCTCTCTTTAGACTCTTGATGTTTTCTTTGATGAGCAGAAACTTTTTAGTTTATGCTGACCCATTTATTAATTCTTGTTTTAATTTCCTGAGCTTTGGGGTCTTATTGAGAAAGTGTCTACCTGAGCCTATAAGTTGGAGTGTTAGACTTATGCCCTCCTTTAGCAACTTCAAATTCTCTGGTCTAATTCCAGGTCTTTGATCCATCTTGAGTTGACTCTTGTGCAGGGTAAGAGGTAGGGATTTAATTCCATTGTTCTACAAATGAATAACCAGTTTTCCCAACACCATTTGTCGAAAAGGCTGTCTTTTCTTCAACATGTTTTTGGTACCTTTGCTGAAAATCAATTGGCTGTATGTGTGTGGATTTTTTCTGTATCTTCTATTCTGTGCTATTGGTCTATGTGTCTGTTTTTATGCCAATAGCATGCTATTTTTATTACTATAGCTCTGTAGTATAATTTGAAGTCAAGAACTCTGATGCCTCCTGCATGGTTCTTATTGTTGAGAATTGCTTTGACTATTCTGGGTCTTTTGTTTTTCCATATGAAATTTAGGACAGATTTTTATAGCTCTGAGAAGAATAACATTGTTATTTTGATAGGGATTGCATTGACTCTGTAGATCATTTTTGGTAGAATGGTCATTTTGATAATATTTATTCTACCTATCCAAGAGACTGCAATGTGGATTGAAGAAAATAATCCAACTATATGATGCTTGCAAGAAACTCACCTTATAGGCAAAGATATTCATAGGATAAAGGTGAAAGAATGGACCAAGATATTCTATTCAAATGGAGACCAATGATAAGCAGGAGTAGCAACTGTCATATATAACAAAGCCGACTTTAAGCCAAAGCTTACCTGAAGAGACAAAGTGGGTCAGTTCTTACTAATAAAAGGAACAGTCCAACAAGAAGATATAATGGTAGTAAACATTTATTCCCCAAATGTGGTAACACCCACTTTTATAAAACAAACTCTGGGACATTTAGGTCTCAGACCCAGATATAATAATATTGGGAGACTCATGCAACTAGATCGATCTTCCAGACAAAAGATGAGTGAAGACTCTTCAGAAATAAAGAATACTATAAACCAAATGAACCTAATAGGCATATATAGAATATTCCAACCAACAACAGATGAATACACATTTTTCTCAGCTGCTCATGGAACCTTTTCCAAAATAGACCATATTCTGGGCCACAAAGCAAGTACCAATAAGTTAAAAAAGCAATATAATTCCTTGCATCTTTTCAAATTATAATGGAATGAAATTAGAAATCAACATCAGGAAGATAAAAAGAAATTACATAAATACATGGAGACTGAATGATACACTTTTGAATGCAGACTGATTCATAAAATAAATAAGGAGAGAAAAATGTTCCTAGAATTAAACAAAAAGAGAGACACAATATTCCAAAATCTATTGGACACTTTGAAAGCAGTTTTAAGAGGAAAATTTATAGCACTGAGTACTCACATAAGAAAAACAGAAAGTCACCAAAGAGACAACTTTATGACACACCTCAAAGCCATCAAAAAACAGGAACAGACTAATCCCAAAGCCAGTAGAAGGCAGAAAATGATTAATTTCAGAGAAGAAATCAATGAAATAGAGAACAACAACAAAAATAAAAACAAAAAAAAATACAGGAGATCAAAAAAACAAAAAGCTGGTTCTTTGAAAAGATCAACAAGATTGACAAACCCTTAGCCAACTTAACCAAAAGAAAGAGAGAATTGACCTAAATTATTAAAGTAAGAAATGAAAAAGGATATATCACCACAGACAGTGGAGAAATCCAAAGGATCATCAGAAACTATTTTGAAAATTTATACTCTGATAAACTGGAAAACAGAAGAAACTGGAAGATTTCTAGACACATACAATCTATGTAAGTGGAATCAAGAGGATATAGAAAACCTAAACTGACCATTTGCAAGCAAAGAGATAGAAACAGCAATAAAAATCCTTCCAATCAAAGAAAAATCCAGGTCCAGATGGATTCACAGCTGAATTCTACAAAACCTTTATAGAAGAACTAAACTCAATACTTGACAAATTTTCCATGAAATAGAAAGAGATGGAAACCTTTTAAACTTCTGCTACAAGGCCAGTCTCATCTTAATACCAAAACTGAATAAAGATCCCTCAAGACAAATAAATTATAGACCAATAGATACAAAAATTCTAAACAAAATACTAGTGATACACATCAAAACCATATCAAGAAAATTGTACATCATGATCAAATTGGTTTCATTCCATGGATGCAAGGCTGAATGAACATACACAAATCAGTATATATCATTTACCACATAAATAGAACAAAGGAAAAAAAATCACGTAATCATCCTGTTAGATGCTGAAAAAGCCTTTGACAAAATCCAACACCCATCAGGTTTAAAACACTGCAGAAAATCAGAATATAAGACTTACCTCAATATCATAAAGGCAATATACAATTAACCCAAAGCCAACATCTTGTTAAATGAGGAAAAACTTTGGAAATTCTCTTTAAAATCAGGAACACGACTAGAATATCCACTATCACCACTCCGTTTCAATATAGTACTCAAGACTGTAGCCAGAGTGATAAGGTAAGAGAAGGAATTCAAAAGAATACAAATAGCAAAGGAAGAACTGGTATCTCTATTTGCAGACGATCCTATACATAGAAAACCCAAAACCCTCAACCAAAATATTTTTAGAGCTGATTAACAAATTCAGCAATGTAGCAGGATACAAAATCAATCTAAAAAAAATCAGTAGCTTTTCTATATGCCAACCATGAATCCACTGAAAAAGAAATCCAGAAAATAATTCCATATGACCTCAAAAACAGTAAAATACTTAGGAATAAATCTAACCAAGGAGGTAAAAAGCCTCTACAATGAAAATTATAAAACACTAAAGAAAGAAATTGAAGATCTTAGAAGATGGAAAGATCTTTCAAAATACTTTTTAAAATTGAAACTCAAGAAAAAAGTGAAGATTTGCAGCAGTGTTGCCTGTGATGATGGGTATGTTCTATAAGCAGTATTTTCCAACTTGGTTATAGAGCACTTGAAATGTGGGTAGTGTGACCAAGCAACTGAATTTATAATATCACTTAACTTCAATTAATATCAATTCCATTTTTATACTTTTATTAATGCATTTAATTATACATCATAGTGAGGTTCAAAGTGATACAAATATACATGCACTTGATGTATAAGTAGCCAAAGTGATGGAGGGTCAGGAACCTTTTGGGGGGGTAATGGAGAAGTTCTTTATTTTGGTTGTGATACTAGTAACAGAAATATATATACATATTTCATGATTCATTTAATTGTACACTTAAATGGCTATATGTAATTTGTATAATTCAATAAAATTGAAAAAATTATGTCCAGAAGCTTCTATAATGGGCAGCACAAGTGTAGAGTGATTTGCTTGTGTGGTCACTGAGGCAGGAGAATATGGATCATCTGAGGGGTGAAGTTCATTATACGATGTGCTTGTTTCTTACAACATTATCTCAATATTACTTGATACTCCTGTAAATCTTGACCTCCAGTCCATTGCTCACTTTATTATATCCTGTTAAATTGCTTCTTAAGAAGGGAGAGAGTATTAAATTTGGGTAGGTGAATTTTCACTGCCTCAAGGCACTTTTGAGGTAAGTAAGGGAGGACCAGGAGAAGCGTCCCTTTTCTATGCTCTTGATTATACTTAATATTTTGAAAAGTTCAACTCAAAACATTGAGGAATGGAAATTTTGGGACCACTTCTTCTAAGACTACTTCCCCATTTTTCCTTGAAGTGAATAAACCTACAAGTATTAAAAAAAGGTATTATTGAGAGGAGAGGTCAGTAATGGGAATACATGTTGAAGTACCACTAGATCTTAGAGTAATACAAATACCTAACAAACTGTATGTAAATTTACATGAAACACAGTTCATAGAACATGAATCCAATCCTGCATTTCTTCCTAATTCAATCTTGTGTGTCTGTATCAATTAAATCAATGTGACAATCAGTATTAGTCTCAATTAAATGCATGTGATTGCAGTAAAAATCTGAGACCAGTGACTCACAATAAGTCTTGCCATTCTGTAGAATTTTAAAATAATAATATAGTAGTGGAACAATAACCTAATTATTGCCAAATTTTATTTTGCCCATAAAGCATTAAAACAAAACCAAGAAAAAAGAGCCGATTATATACTGACCTCACCATCTCCAAAAGAAAGAATAGTTTAACAAAGTGAGAGAGATAGAAATGAACTGATGCCAAAAATAAAAGAACACAAATTAAATATGCTAAACTCTGAAAAATTCACTACTTTAACCTATGTTTCTTATTTTTCCATACATTGGTGAAAACTTTAAAATGAACTGGCCCAAACTCACAGAAAGGCATTTGGGAACCCCTCGTTAGCTTAAAGTGTGGTTCATCTGGAGGGGCATGGGGATCAGTGCCCAGGTCCCTGACTTGACAGGAGGCAGTTCTGCAGGACGTGGCGATTTCTGGAAGACCACAAACTCAGGGAAGGACAGATACACATCCTGTGCCTGAGCTCTTGATTTTCATGTCCAACCCAGTGTTCCTTTTGCCACTTTTTTACTGTGCCATCTTTGACACACTAGATTTGACCAAGGCTTGCCTTTTTTTCTTATATATTTAAGGAGGTATTACAGTTTGGATTCTCTAGAAACAGGCTGAGCTAGTGTTTGAGATGCACAGTATTTGTAGGAATCGATGGCTTTGAAACAGGGGAAGAAGCCGCATTAGACAGAGGAAGAATGTGAACTCAGCAGGGATATCTAGAGCACTCTGTGCCACTCTGAGTTGTCCCTTTTTTCTCCAAAATGGATTGACCTTTGCACTTCCCTTTTGTGAAGTTGCTGGAAGTGGTCTGCCCTAGAAAGGCATAATGTGGGGTAAAGTGAGTCTGTGCAGTTGAGACTAACCCTTAAGTTGCAGAGAGCTGTCTACTGAAGGCATTCCCTGCAGCCGGGCAGTGAATCCTTCATTGAAGTATACTGGCCAGTGTTTTTCTATGAGTACTACAGGTCACTTGTCAGTATTTAGATGAAAGTTAAAGTAAAACCCTCAGATTAGTTATTGAATTGTTTTAATCACTTTTTCTAGACTACCTAGATAATTTGCTCTTCATCAATTCACTCTAAGGTTTTCCTTTTATTATCATTCACTTCTTATTCTGTTATTCCCAGGTAATGATTTCAGTGCTATATTTTACCTTTGAAGACAAAAACATAAAGGACATGAAACTAATAGTTAATAGACCACACAGACATTCATCAATAAACACCTGAATAAATAAATGAATGAAAGATTTGCATTCATATGTAGTTCATTGTCATGAACTGAAAAATAGTGTTGTTGAAAACTGTCCTGAATTGCAAAGTGATCTAGGGGTCATTGCATTTGTTAAACTTTTTGAGGAAATTTCTTGTGGTTGTCCCAGAAAAATTGTAATCATTTAATTAGAAATTGCATGTCCTTAATCTGCAAATGCTGTATTGAAAACAAATCATAATAAGGTAATTCATTTTTACACTCATTTAATTAGTATATAAACTACTTAAAATCAGAAATGTAAGCTTATATGCTTATTCAGTTTGTTAGATAATAATTTTTAGAATGATTTGATGAATAAATTAAGCAGAGAGATAAGGTGATTCTAAAAAAGAGAGAAAATACCAATAGGTCATTAAAAACTATAACAAAGTCATAATAATCTTTTTATTCTGTAGCTCTTTGACACTTGTAATGGAAAGTGAGTTTATATTTAATCATTTAATTTTGGTTTGCTGAAGTTTTATGGGGCAAATTTACATGATAAATTCTAGTATGCAGACAGATATGACCAATTAAGCATTTTACTACTTTGTAAAAAGAAGTTTTGAACAAAATGTATAACCTATTTTAATTCATGATACTCTCTTATTATGATGAATAAAGACTAAAAATTTGAAATATTTCAAAATGTTATGACATTACAGATCAGGCTCCTAAAGTCAATCATAAATACTTTAAATTTTATCTACATAGAGGTAATATATTAATTTTATCTAAATAAAATATCTATTAATTCTGCCTACATATCTCTATTAGCATTACATAAAATAAAAAAGAATTAAATTATAGAGTAGAATTTTACTGCAGTACTAATTTGCCAAATAAAAATCAACAGAATAGTTTCTAATGATACTTTTTAATCTCTTAGTAAAACAAATAAATGGACAAACAAAAACAAATGCAAACTACAGTGGGCTGCTTCACTCAAACAACTTGTTACTCCTAAAAGATATTTCAGATTGAGGTATGCAAAAAGTGTATTCTGAACAACAAAAGCAAACCTTCTATTAATAATACCTGCTCTCTTGGATGTTTTTGCTGATTCAACTCCCATAGCTGGGATGGAATTGATTCCCTTCTTTTTAAACAACATTATGTAATTGAAAGTTGTTAAAAAATGCTGACATTAGAATCTTTTGTGGTGTTTTAAAATGTAAATCCGTATTTGAAACCAAAATCATAGGATGGACAAGATTAATGAAGTATTATAACTGCAAATTACACTCTTTTTTGTTGTTGGTGGGATTGTAAATTAATGCAACCACTATGGAGATCACTATGGCGGTTCCTCAAAACACTAGGAATGGAATCACCATAGGACTCAACTATGCCACTCCATGCATGTCCATGTTATAGCAGCACAATTCACAACAGCCAAAATTTGCAACCAACCTGAGTGTCCATCAACAGATGAACGGATAAAGAAAATGTGGTAGATACAAACAATGGAGGCCGGGCATGGTGGCGCACGCTTGTAATCCCAGTCTTTGGGAGGCAGAGACCGGAGGATCCGGGTTCGTGGCCAGCCTCAGCTCTCTCTCTCTCCCCCCACCCTCCTCTCTCTACTTAATGAGGCCTTCCGCAACTTCATGAGACCCGGTTTCATTTATTTATTTATTTTTTTTGCGGTACCGGGGGTTGAACGCAGGGGCGTTCTACCTCTGCGCTATGCCCCCGGCCCTATTTTTTATACTTTATTTTGAAACCGGGTCTCACAAAGTTGCAGAGGGCCTCACTAAGTAGAGAGAGAGAGAGAGAGAGAGAGAGAGAGAGAGAGAGAGAAAGG